>JASDQU010946662.1:6900-17214 GCA_032191745.1 Picea mariana | reverse complement strand
TATATATATATATATATATATATATATATATATATATATATATAATTTCAAAATGGACTTGTCTAACAAAAACATGACAAGGAATCTACCTTTATGTCTATTCGTGATGAAAAAATATAACTAAACTAGGAGAGGTTTTCCCTTTCTTATGTATGCCTAAATTGTTTCATATTATTGTATGGAGCACACCATAAGAAAACACCATGCCCAAATTGATTTCATAGACATTCAAACTAAAAATTGTGAACATCCTAATCATAAAATTTTAGAACATTTCATCCATTTTGATTTGTTATTGTGAAAATCTTGACCAATGTTATAAAACTTCACCAAGACAACTCGACTCAGACAATTCATATCAACTTTTGGCCTAAACTTATCCAACTTGGATGTCAACTTGGCCTAACTCAATTAATTCATTCTCTGGCTTCACAGAGTCGACAAAAAGAAGAAAAAAAAAGATAGATTCAAGCCAAACATGATTCAACCGAGTTTTAATCACAAATGCATTAGCAAAYTCAAGAAACTTGACTAAGTCGACTCCAAGTCAAAGTTCATGTTTCAAGTTTATTCCCAAACAAAATCCAAGCTAACTCCAAGTCTGATAATTTTTTATTTTGACAATATGCCTCCTATTATCACAATGTGACAAACATGYCCTTCCCCAATCTGGGAATATCACAATGCAAACTAGTTGACTTACAATGCTCTAGAAACATCCCTTCAACTAAGAAGTCACATACATGGAGTATCTATTCCACCAATGTCACTCAAGGTTGGCACCTAGCCCCAAGTACTTGAGACAACCCGCTTGCACAGGAAAGATGGGCCTTGCAAGATGAAACATGTCCCTACAGGATTTGAATCTTGGCAACGGGTATGAAACACCTCAGCAAGGGGTATGAAACACCCCTACTTTTACCATCTTACCAAGCCACCATTGACAATTATGATAATTTTGATGTTAACATACCATTCATGCGGGCATCTATACATTTTTCTTGGTCATTTTCATTCTTACAAGAGTAGATCTAGATCCAAATATTTAAAAAGAGATTGAATAAGTAGGAGAAGATGACTTTTGTTGACTTTGAGGCGTGAAATTGTGTATGCGTGCACGCGCACACACACACACCATCCACCCTCCTAGGGGATGAAGGAATGTGTGTGTGTGTGTGTGTGTGTGTGTGTGTGTGCATGCACGCAAAGGACCAAGGTCAAATCATAATTATGGATACAAATTTACCACAACTATGTTACAATTTTTATCAAGGAAAACTGCCCTTTATTGGTTTTACATTCTTCTAAGACATTTTTTATTAGGTACTAAATGACAAAAGAATCTGGTCCAATTTAAATCCACAACAAATTACCTAGCATTGCATCAAGAGGAATGCGGTCAAGTGATAAATCAAGTGCACTTTAATGGCAGATACCTGAATTCAATCCCCCCGAGAACATAGTGTCATGCTATTGTGGACAAAATTTGCACTATCATGCGTCTCATTGTTAACTGAGACTAGGTGGTTTGGCATAGGCATTAGGTAGACGAGGCCAGGTCCAAGTGTTGGGCAATTTTTGCAGAATAGAGACCCCTCGGATGTCTCATCTAGGCTGAAGGTCTCCGGCCCACAATGGTGTTACCCAAAAGGGTATTGAAGTATTGAACCACCGAACAACATACAAAACAAAATAACTGAAAGTGCGCAATTAATGTCAATTAGGTAAGCTATTAATTTTTTTCAAAAGAAGCTAATTATCATCGCATACAATGGTATGGTACGAAGTTTGAACTAGAGGGAAGCCAGTCCTTACAAGATATAATTGAAGTACATGCCATGCAGTCTTTGAATTTGTGTGTTGTACAGTCTGAAAGTTATTGCTACACAGTATATCAATATCAGTTTGATCCTCCCTTGCTGAAGATGGTATGAGAAGCACATTCGCAGGTGTTTCCTTCCTGGGCAAGTATAAAATACTTTTCAGCACTGAACATTTCAAAACCAGTGATTTCTCCAGCATTCTATGCCTCAACAAAAGCTCTCTGTACACTAAAAGATCACTATATGCCTCTTGTTCAAATTCACTTACATCAACGAGGAGCTAGATTTACTTGTGCAGCACTTCTGAGCCATGATCTGGACAACTTTTTCTAGTTCCCTGGAAAAGTGTGAATCTTCAGTATTGACAAAATTTAGACCCACAACAGAAGTAAATGCATTCTCTCAAATATTCCAAACTACTTGTAAATATAACCTCTTTAACAATGAATCCCTCCAAAATTTGAAAATAACTGTAAATGCCATCTCATATAAGTTGGATTGCACCAACAATACCACCAGATCTGACGGTAGTATATCCCCACCTAAACAAACAACAATGTTAGCAAATTTTAGTCAAAAATATTTGGTGTTGTAATTTTGTTCTTTATGGTAAAGGTTAAAAGCCTTGAAGAGTCATATTCCTGGCTTTGATCAGTGTCTGGAATGTTCAGAATTCCACTTTTCTAACAATGATTAAGTTACGAATTATATCATTATGCTTAAACAGTACAATTTAAAATACATAGTAGAAGAAGCAAAATTGATTTTGTAAGGACAATTTGTCATGTGACTGTTTGTTAAGAGTTTGAGAATCAGAATGTCAACCTTTTATCCATATGACCAGGAAAACAATGAACTCCTACAAAACTTCCCAGTGTGATCTTTGCCTCTTATTTTCTCTGTTTGTCTGAGCTCTTTAAATTATAAAATATAAAGAAACGACAAACTCAGAACTGGCCATACAAAATATCCCTCCATTGCCACAAAGAATGTAGCACTCCAAAACAAACATAACATTCCAACATTTCAATGCATTTGCAGTTTCATCACAACAGAAATGCCAGAGTTAACTCTGCTATGAGATAATTGCATAAATGCAAGAATATGAGATTGGTACTGACCTAGTGAAGAATGCTTGACATTTGCAACTGCAAGTTGGAGATGTGCCAAAGTTAGCACATATTCATTTTCAAGCTGCTCTATATCAATTGGTTGATATTGCTTGGCAATTTCCTTCTGGATAGGGACTACAGCTGTAACAATGCACACAAAATCATTGTCCAGAAGAACATGGAAACAGGTACATTGTACAGAAGCAAAGACAATTTAGCAATCATAGTATGTGCTGGTAAGGGATTTTCATACGATTCTCAAAAGCTAACATGGTTGCAATGCAGGGCCTCAGAGGTGAGTTAATCAATGAATACTGAGATTGCATTTAAGGTTTCTAACAATGTAATGACAGACAAAAACGATTCTATGATTACTATAGAATCTTCGTTACCCAAGAAAATCCAAGAAATACTGATTATAGCAGTGCTACATATACTCAAATTACATACACTGAAGGTCGACAAGACATACAATTTTCATCCATGAATGTACGAGCTCTTTTACTAGGAGAACGCCAATCCAACCTAACAGAGCTCTCTTGTTGAAAATCAACCCAAGCATATGCAGGATCAACTAAATGCAGAGCATTAATAGCAGCAGTCAGCCCTTGTAATCTCTCTCGCAATGTAAAAGATAGTTGCAAGTGCACTTTCAAGACACCCTCTTCCTTCAGGCGGACAGTATACCTATAAATATAGTCAGCAGCCCTTCGCCAATTTTGTCGATACATGTAAAATGCATAAAGGAGCTTGTAAGGATTTGGTTTTGCAGTGATATCTGAACATTCTGCCTGCAAAGTATGCTCTCGCTGACTTAGAATATGTCCATCATATATGCATTTTCAAACAGTATCTAATTCTTGACGATAGATCTGAAATCAAGTCACTAAATGCTAAGATGTTCAAATCTTCAACTCGGGATTATAAAAGCATTGAAGTCATAAAAGTCAGGCATTAGTAGTAGAATGCTATTCAGTAACAATACCTTCCAAATCAATTCTCGCTCCACTTTTTCTAATAGGCCCACAAAAGGTAACTCACGATCACAAAGAATCTGAAAAGAAAAAAAAACAGATTAAAATATAGCAGTGGCAATTACTGAGAATCAGGCAAAGAAGTTCAAATGGTAAGCACACCAATTGACATGGACCAAAGAGAATTAAATTATGCACCAGAAAATACTACTCAAAATTGAAAAATCTTAATCTAGAATTCAATTTGTCCAATATCAGAAATTAGAAGACAAGAGTGATCAAATAGCAAGCATGCCACGAGATATAACCAAATTGAGTTCAAATTGCAACAAGATTATATAAATAAAAATAAATTCTTGAAAAAAAGGCCTTTAGTGATATTGACATTCCTGTATTCTCTATTGCAAGAAACAGCCCCACCTGGGAAAGTATGGAAATATATCCATATATGAAACATCCCATGAAATGTTTCCCAGCTGTTTCCCAATGATTTCACATCATCTAACCCGTCCCCACATTTCCTCTGTCGTTTGTTGGTCCCAACGTAACCAACCAATTAAGTAGTTACAGAAGAGAATACTTCCCAAACCATAAAGCATACCCCACTTTTTATTAAACACAGAATGTTGAGCTAGATTCTAAACATAAGAACAACCCTACCTTGTGTTTAATTCAATGTTTTCTGTTTGTTTTGTTCTCATTGTGGGCAAGTTTCTGGGGCCCCTAGCAAGTACCTGGAGGATAGAACAATTATGGAATGTCCAGAATAGGTCATCCAAATCTCCACTTAGTCAATTGAAAATAAAATAGTAGAGAGAGAGAGAGAGTAGAATATATTTTATAAAACATCCACGAGACCATGTCACCCTATGGGACAAAAGTGTTAAATCTTAGTGGTACCCACCTTAACAAAATCAAATGGAACTGAAATTGCAGGAAAACAGAGAAGTACGTAGTTACAACGGGAAACTGGACAGCTATGGTCCAATACCCATGGGTCTTCATAGTGCTACTCATCTGGGTTGCCACTCCAAGGTGTGTCGATCACAAGACTTCAGTCCTGTAGAACATCATCCTTGTTGCTCATTTCACTATGCCTTCCATCTGATTGTCTCGAAATACTGCTTCTCATGTAACCTTCTCCAGAGCTGAACCCTTTCTGGCATGGGTGTATGCTTCATATTGGAGAACAAGTGCTGCTCTGTTTCTACCTTCTTTGACCTGCAAAGTAGGCAAGTCCTATGATCCCATTCCACCTTCAGCTCTTTCCATCTCCCTGTTCCACACCTCAACTTGTGAAAGCTTGTCCTTAGTTGGGGCTATGGTCTGTTTCCCTCTCCAAGCTATGTTGAGAATGAGGTGTTCATGTATCCTTATTTCACATGCAGCATTGAAGTGTTCAATGTAGTATTGTTGTTTCTTCTGCGCTTTTCTCCATCTACCTTTTCTGCCCTTAGTTCTACTAACCAACTAGCTAAACTAAATGATTAGTATGTCCTAACACAATTGATAAATGACCCACAAAACAAAACAAAAAAGACGCTTTCAGTAGGAAAAGGGGTAACTTTTTATCTCGGGAGAGAGCATCTATAGCAGACATATGCATGCTTCCCCTACAAATCATTAAAAGGTGTGTTAACCCCTAGATTTTCACCCTTGAAAATCTTGAGGGTTAAGAGCCAGCATGCAGCATTTTGGTTGGCATACTGAGATTTTCCCAGAATTCAGCACTTATGTTGAGCAGGAGGGTGGTTCCTACACGAAGCAGGTACATGATCAATACATGGTTGCTTGGTTCAGAGTCAGAGTCTACTTGGTTTCAATGCATTTTGAGAGAGGTGGATACATACAGCAGGTTTTGCTATTTTCTAGGAGACACGGTTTGAGTGAGTCTCCTGGAAGTTTGAGGCAGTTCTGAGCATACAGTATGAGTCCTTGCAGGATGCTAGGCCCGATGACACTTTTCCGAGCGACATGCAGAAAATATCTATTTTTAGCAGGTTTTGCTCTAGGCCCCAGATTTAGATTTTGAGAGCACAGTATTGATCCTTGAGACATCTAGAGTTTTTTAGACCCTTTCCTAAAAGATGTGGCCCAGATTGCTATTTTTAGTAGGTTGAGCACCAGGACTCACATGTCAGTTCTGATCACATATTCGGATCCCTTGCCGGAAGATGAGATCAATGAGTATAAAGTCAAGGGCATTCAGACAACTTTCTATTTTTAGCAAGTTGAGCACCAAGGCTTGCATGTCGATTCTGATTGTGGATTCAGATTCCTTGCAGAAAATCGAATTCAATGAGTATAATAACATGGACATGCAAGGAATTTCTATTTTTAGTAGTGTTTATTTTTAACAGTAAACACATGATGGCGCTCCCCCAGTCATGCCGAGCATTTGTGGAAAGTTTGGGTCAGTTTCGACAAGTTTCAACATTATGGGACCGAATGGATATTTTTAGTAGCTACTATATTTAGCAGGTCCAGTCATCATCCATGCAGTGCCAAGTGGCATCCTCAGAGGTCGACATGTGGAAGCTTTACGAAATGATGTGGCATCCACCTAAGCTAGGGCACATATTTCCAAATATTGGAGCATGTAATAATTAATTAATGATGGGAGAAGGGCTCGCATAAGTTTAGCCGTAAACTCTCCCGCATGCTTGAGTTAAACTAAGCTTCACTCATGTGGCAGCTAAATATATCCTTCACCTACCCCCTCACTCCAATTGACTTGGGCGCTTTTGTCTCATCCTCTTTTCCTCAATGTACCTTCTCCTCTCTCATATATGTGGACGCATGGCTAGTTAACTGGCAGCATGTCTCAGTTACTTGGACATGCAGTTATGTTTAGCCTATCTCATGCATCCATGTGCCTCACCTACCTTCTCTATCTCACTTAACTCGCCACTCACTCCATTCATGCGTCCTTAAACTAGTATGGCACACTCATTATCCTCTCTCCATGAACATTTACTCCTCTCCATGCATTCAAACTCACACTCACACTCACTTATCTCACTACCCCTCTTCCACATCCACTCATACTTTGCTTTTTGCATTTTCACATGCTTCCATCATGCACCTAGTTCCTATTATTATCCTTATCATCCGTCCTCTCTTCTTCCCTTGGATGTGCGCCCTCACTAGCTATATATTGGAGGCTTGCCATTGGTTATTTCATCGGTTCTTGCAGTAGCAACATAGTGTCTCTCTCATTCTCTTCTCTCTTTCTCTAATCTAGTGGCTCCTCTTTGAGAAAAGTAGTCATTGTGCCGGTTGTAGGATTGCTAAGCGTGGTGTAATCAGCTCTCTTGTAAGTGGATCAATAAAGAAGTGTGCGTTTGTCATTCAAACCTCTTTTCTTGGCAGTATTATGGTAATTTTGTTATCTGATATGTCATTTTCTGAACTATTTATCATGGTTAATTTCAATCATTTTGAATAGTTTTCATCTTCTTTCCAGTCTATCATCATTGTGCTAACCCTACAGGTTCCCTCCAAGCATATAAGATCGATTTTCTCACTGTTTTGGGCTGCTTTTAAACGCCTTCCAAGACAAAACAGCTCGCTGATTTTTAGTTTTTAATGCAGAAATTAGACCTTAGATCAGCCAGCAAGGCGCTTCATTGTGCCTAGGGACTCCCCCCTGAGGCTAGCAAGCACTATCCCAAATGAAGAGGGGTTTAGTCAATGACAATTTGGGGCCCTACTCCTTTAATTAGCCAAGTTTTTACTGCTATCATAACAGGTCATATCATCTGAATTGGAGGGTGAAAATTTGTGCTAACAAATTGGCGCCATTGTCGGGAAACACCAGCCTTGGTAAACGACATCGGTGAGTTTTTACTTTAATTGATTTATTTTTTCTAACTCACCTATTGACTTCACAAGATACAGGGACGGCTCCACATGGGACTTACACAAGAAGATCTTTCAGTTTTGATTCCCGTACAAGGTCTAGTTCTAAGCTTGAAAGAACTCTAACATCTTTCTCGAAACAAGACTATTTTTTCACCAAGAACTCATCTCAAAGTTGGTAAGCGTAAGAGTTCTTAATTAAGTTCTTTTTCAATGAGCACTATGGTGAGTTTATCTTCGACAACTTCATCACGAGCTAGTAGTAGGGTAGTAGTTGTGCTTTCTTTTATCTGAGACTAACAATATGGATGCAGCTATGAGGCCACCAGTAAGGTGGGGATTTTTTGTTTTTGACCCACTAAGTTTTGTTGCATTCCCAAATTATCCTCGTGACTTGCCTGCACGTAAGTGGCTTAAACGCATACCTTTGTTTTGAGGGAGGTTGGGAGAATCAGTTGAGGATCACTTGGCTAAATTTTTGCAAGTGGTGGGCAATTATAATGTGGAACATGAAGAAGTGGTGATGAGGATGTTTGTGGTGACCCTCGACTGGGATGCATGAGCATGGTATAAGTCCCTTCTGGATGCTTCCATTGATGGATGGGATTCCTTCCAAGAGAAATTCACTGAAAGATGGGAAAACACACAAGACCTTTTCTTCTTATGCACAATTTTTTCAATTATTAAACAGCATGAAATTGAAACTGATTGTCAATTTAACGCTCATTTTTTCAAATTTTACAACCGAATTCCATACAGAGTGAGGCCTAATGAAACAATTGCTTTAATTTATTATCTTGAGTCATTTGATGGTATTTTTGGTGGTTTTCTCAAGAATGAAGAGCCTCAAAGTATGGAGGAAGAGCAAGTTGCCACTGTTAAGTTAGAAATAAGTTATCTTGTGGCATGTGAACTCCCTTTGATCCATGTCCCTGACCCAGTGAAGGTAACTCCACTTGATGATCTTCAATCATTAGTTGTTACAGAAGTGCAAGAAGTTTGTGTTATTGAAGATGAACCACAACTCGCACCGCATCAAGTTCTCAGAGATGAACAAGAGGGTGATAGACCAATTTTAGATGATCCAGAGCCAATAGCTGCACCAATTGAGTCACAGGTCGAGTTCCAAGAAGATGAAGGTGAAGATGTGATTACTCTAGAGTGTTCATGGGCTCTTCCCATTAGCGAAGATAAAAAACTTCAAGCGGAGGAACCACAAGTTAACTAAGTAGAGATCAGTCAACAAGGGATTTCATCTGGGCCCATCTTAGAAGAGGCTTCATCCTTTCCTATCATAGCAGTCGTTCAGGAGCAACTTGATCCAATACCATTGCAACAAGAGGATCCACTTATGGTTCAACCAAACGATGATGTCCTCTACACTTTGCCTACAATTCCGCATGCGGAGATTGTTCTTCAGGATCCGGAGATTGATTAGAGCTTGAATATTAGAGTTCACCATGACCCAGTTGAGCTCAGAACGATGGAGGTATTTCAGCAGGTAGATGCCAAGACTTTCGACTCTCATGCATTCATGCTTGTTACTGTTGAAATACCATGTTATAAGTCCCAACCGGCCTTTAGTTAACTGGCACCCTTCAGTTATGGCTTCACCCACAAGTACTTCAAGGCGACTTTGGGTCATATGAGATTTCATGGTTGGTCCCCTTGGAAGGTTGATTGTGCTAATCTTTCTCGTCAGACTGACCATCTGGCTGCATGGTTACATTGGCCCTTTGAGTATGATGATGACACCTTGAACGTAACACTTTTGGGTTTAGGGTAGTTGTCTTTCCTTTCGGCATTGTCTTTTCATGTATTACCTTCTCGCTGAATTTTTATATTTTTAGGACAACAATCTTCATTTCCTTGCAGTGTCTTTTTCCTTTTAGTTATCTACTTCAGTCTTTGGATAAGTGTTGCTGATTTTTTGCCTACTTATATCAACATGTGGTCGTGTCTTGTGTGTTTTTCTTTTCATGAATAAATGGTTGTCGACTTGTGTTTTTCCTAGGTCAAAATTCGAATGTCTATCTTACGCATGTCGAGCCTTTGTGTCTATCATTAGAGTGAGCTTGTATGGGGCTTCCATTTGTCATTGTTCCCGAAGCATTGAGCCTTTAGGATGGGTAGTTTGAGGAGACATAGGAGTGTCTTTAGTCATCTTATGTCTTGTCTCCTCATCTCTTATCATTCAACCTTCCGCTTTGAGTCAGTTGTTCCCCCCATCTAGCATAGGGATATGGTACTTGCTTCTTTCAGCTTGATCTTCTTAAGTTATCACTTCGCGTTGAGGGAAGAGAGACATCATTGCTCTTCTTTTCAGTGGATCATCTTGTATCAAGTTCGACACATCATCTACAGATGACCCAAAAGTAGAGCACCTTGGTAGTCGTTAGCCTCATTGGCCGTTATTTCGCATCCAACAAGGCTAAGCATCATGTGCCCTTGGTTGGGTGATCCTTGTCACTGTTCGACTTCAGAACATCTTTTCACAGTGCCAGGTTGTGCTCGTACCTTAGGACCCATTGACATTATTGGTGG
>JASDQU010946661.1:0-26525 GCA_032191745.1 Picea mariana | reverse complement strand
GGGGGGGCGCAGAGATTTGGTGTTTTTGTGATGGTTGATAGAGTACTGTATATGTGGATGCAGATAATCATTGGGGATGATGTCAATCCATTGGAGAGAGAGGGACTAGGCCAGACTGAGGGAGGCCGTGAGGGATGAGGAGCCAACGGTTCGTGGTGCTTTGGTGGCTTGTGGGCTGCTGAAGTTTTTTGATTTCCCACTGTTGAGGGCATAGGAGTATCTGTTGCAATTCTTGATCTTGATATAGAGTCTAGAGTTGCAGTGTTTTATTGTGCATGGAGAGCACTTGGCATTCTTTGTTGAGGAGGATGTCTATTTTCTTACTAGGCTCCCTTTTTGGGGAACCCTGCTGCCAGCCGAGCCGGTGGTAGTTAGAGAGGGGGAGTTGGCTACCCTTGCCCAAACATATTGTTCGGGAGAGGATTTTATGTCTGGGTTAGTGGTGAGGATTGGTGCGATGGATACCCTGGTACATCATTGCATGGAAGTGATGGTTGTGAGAGTGTATGGGTCACTCGCACTTTATCATATCAGTGGTGGTTGTGAGAGTGTATGGGTCGCTATCACTTTAGCACGTTTGTCCAGGAAGAGGGATTAGAAAGGGGGAATTCTTCTACATATTCCTATGAGTTTGGCTAAGAAGAGTATAACCAAGTGAAAATTATTCCTAGTAATGGTAATGGGGATAGCTAGGAGGAGATAACATTAGGGGGGCATTATTCCTAGTAATGCAAATGTGGCTAGCTAGGAAGAAATGATATAGGAAAATTCCTCTCAACGATACTAATGAGATAGGATGGGAAGAAATGATTGACATCAAAAAAAATATCCTAGTGTTGCCAATGGGGCTGTCTAGGAGGCAGATGTTGGAATACTGAGAGGGAGGTGAATCAATATTATGCATTTTTTTACCACTTTTAATCAGAATATCAACAATTATCACTTATTCCTTCATTTAAGATTTCATGAACATATAACCATAAGTAGTACCATTCAACAATATATCACATCATACAAAGTGGAAAAAATATTTTATGTGGAAACTCAAAGGGGATAAAAACAAAAAATGCTTTTTTATATATATGAAATCTTACATTCATAAGAAGCATCAATTTCCAAATTCTCTAGTGCCAACTGGAAGGAGGCTCCAACCTCCTATTTACAGGCTCCAACCTAAAGGAAGCTACAACTCCCTGAATTATCAAGATCCAAATGGAAGGAAGCTCCAACCCACTAATTTACAAGATCCAACCTAAAGTAAGCTCCAACTCCCTATGTTCTACGGCTCCAATTGGAAGGAGGCTACAACCCCCTTTCCTTTCACTGTACTGCCTCCCTGAAATATAAATGTAGACTCAACATATCACTAAACCTATCACTAATAAAAAACATATCAATGATACATCAACCTATCACTTCCTTTTCCACTGTCACTAGATCTAAATCATAACCATATATAGCTCATGCTAAGATCACCAAGAATTTCTCCAACCCATATGACCAAATTTACCAAGATGTGCACCTAACAATGTACAAAAAATATAGCTCTAGTATGTGCTAAAACATCAAAGATATTCCTCAAACAATATGCCAATACATGCCTAAAACCATGTAGCCAATTATCTAGAATATACATCAACCATGTACCAATTATATGTGTGAATACATCCAAAATATTTCTCAAGCATATGTCAAACATCCCCAAGAGATTCCTCAAACATGTGTCGTTGCATCAAGATATAACAATAAAAATCATGTATAAAAACATACCTCGGATCATATAACAACCTTGTTGCATCACCATACCTTGCTGCAACCTAGAACAAGAATCCCTTTTTCTTTACCTTAGCCTCACTACCGTATATTTTCCAATAGATCAAGTGTTCACTAGATAGATATTCAATGAACTTGTGTGTATTAATGAGATATTCTTGATGTGTATTTATACATTTCAAGTGACTTATTTTGGGGATAACTTGTAACTTTTTTACCATTTTTCTTGATTTTAGGGTCAACTCATTATTTCTTGTTAAAATTGTCTTACCCTTTAATGAATGACTCGTAACTTATTGTTGCAATCATATAGAGACTTCTTAACTTTCAGGGTCAACTCATTATTTCTTGTTACAGTTTTTTTACCCTTTAATTAATGACTTGTAACTTCTTGTTGCAACCATATAGGGACTTCTTAACCATTCTTCATGTATTTCAACTTCAAGAGGGAATATATCTTCAAATATGAGGAACCACGTGGAATAACAGATACTGTTGGAAATGAAATGATGAGGACTATCCATTTATGATTGTTTTACATCCATTTTCAATGTTCTTCATCCCCATTTTCCTCAAGAAACTTCGAGATACATGACCACACCTTTGGGGCTTCCAAACTTCTCCAAGGGTTGACATCAATGAAAACCATTTTACCAACAGAGGGTGCTCCCCTCAATATAAAAATGTCGATGATTTTTTGTTAAAAATGAGGATCAAAAGACAATATCGTCAACTAATTCTAATGGGGCCGATTTGTAGGGGAAAGTCAAAAGACTAGTTTTCACATGTGAATGTGTAATACCCCGGGTTGATACCTAGTTGTAATTGTACATATGTTTCATTGGCTAGAGATATAGGATATTATAGGGTAGATTATCTACGTGACTATTAGGCCTAAGATCTTGGATACTAAAATTCCAGCGAGCCATCATTGTACTGTGTAATCACACTCGGATATTAATAAAATGCATCACTATTCCAAACCAACTAGATAAAAAAGTATGGGGGCATAAAATCCACTAGAAAGGGAAAGGAGGGATAAGCAAAGGGGGCTTAAGCCCAAATTAATATTATATTAATATTCCTAAAATTATAAATTCTAAAGTATGGGATATATTTATTTATCATAAGTTCCTAAGGGGGGGTGTATAACCATGTTGGGATGACCATATGTGGGGTCAATGTAGTTCCCAACATGACAAGTGTCAAGTTGGTATCATGCATATATATTTGGGGAACTTAGCTCATTTTCCAAACATTCATCCATAATTCATTCATTCACTCACTATCCTATCATCTGTACCTTACTTCCATCATCGTACATGTTGGTCACCATTAATTGTTTTATGTGAAATCGATATTTCATAATATAGAGAGACGTTAAATTGGTTTGGAAGATTGATAAATGAGGGAAGGGGATAAATTTGGCAGGTAAAGGCTAAAACTAGTAGGAGTGCTAAGTTGATGGGGCCCGATACGTCGTGGATCGCGAACTCTCCAGATCGACGGTCGAGGATGATTTCGAGGGGAGAAACTACACGGAGGTTAATTTTAGAAATCAGAATGAAATCTAAACCATGGTTTTCATTCAGGGATAAGTGGCACCAATAGGTACATTTTAGGGTGAAAAGCGGGTTGTCCCAAACCACTTCCTCACACCCTCAAAATTTGGAAAACTATAAAAGGGCATTTTGTTGGTTATTTTATTATTTTTCGAACACTGGACCGTTTAAACTTGGTGCGACCACCCTAGTTCAAATTCAACTCAATATTACGCCATTTGCACGCCATTTCCACTCATTTCTAGGTATTTTTCATCACAACCATGCATCCTATAATAACCTCAGTAACAGAGAAAGATCCTGTGGAAAATGAAGAATCCCTAATTGACCAATATTCAGAGGTTTTTGATACCGAAATCACCATTTCTGCCATCTCTATGTCCAGAAGCAACCTGTCTGATAATGTAGGAATGTGTATACCATTCCTTGAAGTAGACCAGGACACCATAGTCCCTTATGCTATCGAAATCGCTTTCCCTTTTCCCAAATTTATAGGTTGGTGCATCAAACAATATTCGCATGAAGAAAGAGTCGTCGTAAATAAAAAAGGATATGAGGTCATGTGTAGGGTAGACAGTCTATCAATTCGATATTCCCTCGGTATACCAGAGTCATTCTCTGTAATGTCTGAACCTTCCAATTAAGAAAATATAATTCAGGTATACAGAGAATGTCCATCAGAAGTCCGAGATCGGTTTTATAGAGAATTGTCAAACCATAACATTTTTTAGAGGGTCCGTATTTGACAATGAATGTGAGTATAATGGTTATTTAATTTCAATGGGTATGTTCCCTTTTGAGTCAAATTTTTGGTCTAGACAATGATAAACATGGGTATGTTCCCTTTTAACATTGTTTAAGTCAGATTCTGGTCTGTCAGTTCACATCATCTTTGATCAATTCATAGCTAATAATATCCATAGACAACTGGTGAATTTTCTCTCTCTAAGGAATTTTAGATACTACACCTACCTACTAAATATTTTCCTACAAACCAATAAGAGAGAATTTTCTGAAGAAGCATTTGTATCAACTGAATGTAAAAGGATTACATTGCTCATCTTCATAAACAAAGTCATGTCCAAATTTTATAGTCTGATTTTCAACACCAACCTACCTAGAGTTTTGGATGACATGAGGAGCTATCTACAACTGAATCCAGAGAATTGAGTGGGGTATTGGGTTCTATTCATGCATTCAACAGTAATCATGGTTTATGTTTGTCATGAATCCCCCTATCTATTTCCTATTTTTTTGACCTCCATAGTCTTTTCCCTTGAATTCATCAGGAAAATAATTATATCTGAGATAGAGAATTTTATGAAGTTGCGCAAAGCCTCCATCCTCAAGTTCCCTTTTATAAATGGTCTCTTCATTATCAAAACTAGATCATGTTTATCTTAGATTCTATAAAATCTCAAAGAGTTGGTTTTTCACAGTTATGGGGAAGAAGATATGATCCACACAAAATCATGTCCAAGAGAATATTGATGAACAAACATGCCCCTTATGAGCATGAATAGGTTGAGGGTTTTGATAAGTTGGAAAACCTAGAAATATGTGTTGATATAGAAGCAATCTTGCAACCAAATCAAACACAACAAGTGGAGGAAACCCTACAACAAAGTCAAACACAACAAACTTCTCAGAAACCGATAGTCAAATTTCCTAAGATAAGTGTTTATAGCAAGAGAAGTAGTTCAGAGACCATGGGAAGCAGTGATCAACATACTTCTCCTAAGAAGATGAAAATTACATAGTCCCCATAGATAGTAGACTTAGAAGAGGAAGAGCCTAAAGAACAAGTAAATCTGGATATGGTGGAAAGTTGTACTAGCACTGTAGAGGTTGAAAAAGAAAACAAACTCCAAAGTGAAGGGATTTGAAGAACCTTTTGCAGCAAAAAATACATCTTGGATAAAACATCTGATGCAATTTATCAATACAAAAAAGATATGGAAAAATAGTATGCAGAGAAGGGAAACATAGCTCTTGGCGAGATCAGGGATCTAGTCCATGAAGTGGAAAAGATTTCTCAACATAATTCTTCTTTGTTCACAGCAAGGGATGTTGAGAAAAGGAACTTTAACATTGAAGTTGGTGATGAAGACACAGTATCTGAGATAAATATAAGGTATGACAACATCAATGCTCCAGAAAAGGTCAAATTCCATAAGAATACAAGTGATATGTTGTATTCTGATTACTTGAGTTTAATCTTGAAGAATTCAAAGTTGTCATATTATGCAATGAAATTGGAAGGGAAATTGAGTCAAGAGAAAGCATCTAGCAGAGGTTGGTAGACTCAGGTCAAGATATTGGAATCTGAATACACCCAATGGGTGACATCCTCATTGGATGAAAAAGACAAATTAATTCAAATCTTGAAGAAGAAATTGAAAATGTCTTCCATAGAACATCCACAAACACCAGAATTGGTTTCTCTGGAACAATAAAATGAAACACTTCATCAAGAGGAATTGGACTACAAAGATAGGGCATTGCAGCTAGAACGAGAAAAGGTGAAGTGGCCACACGAGAAGACAGAATTGATAAATAGGGTTGTATTTGTACCTCCTGCTCTAGAAGCTGGGCCAAACACTGAAGGACTTGTCCAGCCTATGTCACAAGTTATCCTGAAAGAGGGATAAATCAAAGGGATAAAGGGGAGCATAGAGAAATTGAAGCAAGAGATGCAGGTAAAGGATGAAAGAATGGCTCAATTTCAAAAGAAGAATGAAATACTGCAAGAAAGAATAGATAAATTGAAGATGAAGCTAAGAGGCAAAGGCTTGTTACAAGGGGCCAAGAATATCATCTTGGATTCTATAGCTATTGAAGCTACCAAGTTCATAGTGTATTTGAATTTCATTAATGACAAAGAAAGAATAGTGATCACAACTAGAAGCAGATGCACAGTTGTAAATGAAACTCTAGAAAAGAAACCATCATAATGGGCCCAAAACACCATAAATATACTCAAATCCATCCACATAACAGAGCTTCATACTATTGGGGTTAAAGATAGAACTACATTGATCATCTGGGCCAATAGGGTTATTGATAAACATAAACTATTGAAATCAGTGCAAACCAAGGCAACATAGATGGAGAAAAGCGTGCAAGAGTTCAAGGATTTGTTTGAAGAATTATTCATCAAAGGACTCCCACCATTTTGGGATGGAAAGGGGAAATTGTATGATCAAGAAGAACTCAATGCAGAATGGATCACTCCAAGTTCGAAACCCTTGAGGAAAATCTGAAAGGAGCCACACTAGTTGACCATCTCATTACTGACTTTGATATTTTGAATTAATTCAAAGTAGTCAAAATTGGACTACCAGTCGTGACATATGCTTCCTGCATTGACCTGTAGATCCTGATCAAAGAAATGATAGATTATGATATTCCTTCTAACTTGCAATGGAAGGAGATAGTAGGGTTGGGTAAGACAAAGTGCAGTTTTCTAGGGTCTAGTAGATGATGTTCATATGTCACTGAAGATGGAAGATCACGTGGAAGACCAACAAGTGGCTAAGAAAGAAACTGAAACACCAGAAGAGCCAAAATCTGGGTCACGAAACATTTTTTGCTAATCATTGTAATCGGTTTCAAAACTGAAAATGTCCCTTGTAATTGTTGTAATCGGTTTTAGAACTGAAATGTTTAATTTTAATTAATGTAATAGGTTTCAAACTGAAAGAACTCAGATTGTATAAATATTAGAAGTTCCAAATGTATTAGCGTTGGAAGAAGTGAAATTACACGTTTTATCTATTCAGAACTTGAATGTGGTGGTGATCCGATTTTTCTCTCCTCTATTTGTATGTATTTCATGTATTTATGATATCATTTTCACTGTCTTCTGTCTAAATTGGATAGGATAATTCATCTTGTGATTCCCTTGGCTAAA
Source organism: Picea mariana (assembly GCA_032191745.1). Taxonomy (NCBI): domain Eukaryota; kingdom Viridiplantae; phylum Streptophyta; class Pinopsida; order Pinales; family Pinaceae; genus Picea; species Picea mariana. The sequence goes on along the minus strand of JASDQU010946661.1, from coordinate 19,277 downwards.
GAAATTTAAACTATGTTAAGTTCTTCCTAACTAATTCATAATTCATTTATTTAATGCTCTGATGCAGTTATATGTTTTCTTTTCTTCCTATACTCTGCAAATTTACAAATTGTAACTTAGATTTATCACCTCATTTATCCTTTATCCTATGGAGAGTTCTACTAACCAGTCAGTGATTCCATTCATTTCATAAGTTTGACTCCATAGCCCTAAGTGTCCCTCCCCTTCCTTACCAACAAAATCATAAAAAACCCTTTCAAAGTAACAAAACCTAGCCATTGAATTGTTAAAGAAAACTCATTTATAAAAGACCAAGTGAGAGGAGAGAGCCCTCTCTAAGATGAGCAGGCTAGTACCCAACTCTAAAGTTGGTTTATAGGTTACCTCTTTCATTTTTTTTATCATCCGAACAAATTTACAGAGTGCTAACATTCTGGCACCGCCATTGGGGATGAAAGTAAAATCTTCCCTACGAAAATAATGATTTAAAGCTTCATATTTGATTCCTGAGGGTGGAAGTGAATCAAACACCTTATTGGATGAGACTAAATCTACCCTGGCGACTACATTATAAAGAGACCGATATCATAATGTAGTTTGAGTGAGAAATCCTGGCTCCCAAGAGAATTCATACTAGGAGAAACATAGACCCAGAAGTAGTAATCTCAGTGTCTGATCCTGAGAAAATTGTACACAAGAGAAAAGAAAGGCCAATAATCCCATTTTTGTGTCTAGATAAATATCTATCCTTTCCCAAATATGAAGTGACAAGCATTGAAGTCCTTGACTTTGATTTGAATTTTGAGCAAACTCTGTTCATAACTAAATCTGAGTCATTCTGAACGAAATTATCTTTGATGAGAAGAGGTTCCCAGATTTAATTTTAGTTGCCTCTATTAAACCTCTTGTGATTCCTACTTAGAACCACCAGCTAGTTCAAGTTCTTACTACATCCATGGAAAATAGGTTTTCCCCTCTTGTTCTACCTATTCAATTACATGATTTTCCCCAACAATATAATCAAAGGATTAAGTTGTATGATGTTGAAGGCAATGTATCAACCCAAAAACACTTATACTAGTTCAATGATTTTGTGGACCTAGAAGAAGTAGATTACGAAGATGTAAAAATGAGGTTGTTTTCACAAAGTCTTGCAGGAGAAGTCAGAAAATGGTTTAGATCTCTCCCAGCAACAAGTATCCTAAATTTTGAAGCCTTTGAAACAAGTTTTCTTGCAAAGTAGGGTGACAAGAAAAACCCCCTTCAGTTGTTAACCCAGTGAAACAACATGAGAAGGTAACCTAATGAAACAGTACATGATTTTTCAGCTAGATTTGTGAAAGTCTACAACTTAATTCCCACTGAAGTAAAACCTCCTCCTAGAGCTATCAAATTAGATATTCTGATTCCTTTGAAAGTGATTTTGATTTTTTGTTGAGGGAAAGAAGATCCACTTCACTAGATGATATGATGAGATATGCAATCAAAGTTGAATTAAATCTAATGGCTTTAGGAAAGATCAAATATAATTCTGACAAAGACATGAACAAAGTTCAAGATAAGGCACAACCTTCAACCTCACAGTCATCAGAAGAGATGCTTGAAATGATGAATACCATGGAGAAACTCATGGAAATGATATCTTTAGATAATAATCCTAACACTAGAGAATAGGCTGATGTTCCACCCAGGAATCAAAGAAGACCAACAGTTCCACAAATTAGACAAAGAGATCAGAGGAACCAGGGTGATCAAAAAATAAGACCTCGCTTTCAAAATAATTATGTAAATGAAAATTTTGAGGAAATGTTTGAAGACAATATGCATTGTTGTGATGGTGATGAAACATAGGTGTTTTTTACTAAAGAAGAATATGATCAGTTCTTGGATGCAAATGAAATATTCATGCAGGAAAATGATGAAAGGTTATCAGTGGAAAAGGAAGATTACCACTCAGGGAAACATAATTCCATAATGTAATTCCAGAAACAATATAATATTTGAAACAGAAAGGTGCCTACAAATCCTCCAAAGGGAAATCCTACCAAAGAATCTCAAAATAGCACACCTTCTTCAAGTCAGCCTAAAAAGGACTTTGTTTCTAAGGATGTTTTGGAGAAAGGAAAGTAGAAGGAAGAACCTCCAAAGAATGTTCCTGAACCAAGAAAGGAGATAGTCATCAAAGAGGTAGAAAAAACCTCATCTTCCTTTAACATTGAAAGTGAGATGGAAAAAATTAAAATCTTTGTTCCATTCAATTAGTTGATAAAGAATAGTGAATATAGAAATCATATCATTAAGATGCTCAAGATGTAATAAACTTCTGATACTTTAAATATATAAGATGATCATCCAATCATCTTGTTTGGCCCATGTGTAGAGGAGAGTAGTGATGATGATGAGGTCCCTCCTTTCTATGTTATTCTAATGTTTCATGATATGACTTTGCATAATGCTATGTTGGATTTAGGAGCATCCCATAATCTGATGCCCAAGGTGGTGATGGACCAATTGGGCCAGGACATTACAAGGCCTTACAAAGACCTTTTCTCCTTTGATTCAAGGAATGTGAAATGCTTAGGCCTAATCAAATATCTAGGGGTATCTTTGTCTCAAATTCCAAAAAAAAATATGGTCATGGATGTGGTAGTCACTGATATCCCTCCTAAATTTGGCATGTTGTTATCTAGGTCATGGGATGCAAAGTTGAAAGGGACTTTGCAAATGGATATGTCATATTCCACTATTCTTGTTTTTGGTCATATTCCACTATTCCTATTCCACCATCCCATTTACTCTGTGGAGACTAAGATTGGTTCTTCCATTTTCTTCAATGATTCAAGTTTTGAAGAGAAGGTGTCAGAGACTGATATGACTAGCAAAGACAGATTGGATCAACAAATTGAGGAAAGTTCAGAGAAAAAAAAGAAGTGGAGAAAATGAGATGTGGAACATGCGATTTGATGGAGTTGTCAACAGAGAAGGAGAAGAGGCTGGTGTGTGGATTAACCCCCCCAAATCAGGTACAAAACTTTGTTCTTATAGGCTTTCTTTTGATTGCACAAATAACATGGTTGAATATGAGGCATTAGTGTTGGGATTAAAGACTTTGAAAGAAATGGGTGCTAGGAGGATAGTTCTACATGGATATTCTGAGTTGATTATAAATCAAATAAAGAGTATATATCAAGAAAATAATCCTAGATTAAGGTCCTATAGGAATATAGTGCTTGATCTTCCTGAATAATTTATAGAGTATAATCTTTCAGTGATTCCAAGGGGGCAGAATCGGATTGTTGATGCCCTGGCTACTTCAACCTCAATTTCCAAAATTTAAACTTTTCCTAACAGAAGATATGAGATTGAGGTCAAGAAAATACCAACATTACTTGATAATATTAAGTACTAACAGGTTTTTGAGGATGATAAACAAATAGAAATTTTCCTTAAGATGGATGGTGAATTTGCAAATTTGAACATTGATGAGGAATATTTTTGTGAAGAAGAGGATGCAACTGCGTTTGCAAATGATGGCTATTTAAAGCATCAGATTGTTGATAAGAATATAATGTATTTAAAAAATAATAGCATTCCCAAAGGCTTGGTCCCATTAGAAAAACTCTTTGACAACAATGATGTGGCCAGGAGTCCTAAAATTACTGCTAATGATGAAGATGTTAAAGACTACAACATTGGGACTCATGAAGATCCCAAGATAGTCAATCTATCCAAGACACTTGTCCCAGAGGTCAAGCATAGGTATATCAGTTTANTAAAAAATCTATTTGAAGCCAAGATCATAGTGTCTCTAAGATTTTCTAAGTGGGTGGAAAATCTAGTGCCTATCAGAAAGAAAAGTGGAGAGATCAGATTATGTGTATACTTTAGAAATATCAGCAAGGTTTCTCTCAAGGAAAATTACCCACTACCTAAGATGGATCACATTATGCAGAAAGTAGTTGGTTCTCAGAAAATATCAACGTTGGATGGTTTCTCTGGGTACAATCAAATTATGGTACACCCTGATGATTAGGAAAAGACATCCTTTACAACACCATGGGGCACCTTCATGTATGCCAAAATTCCTTTTGGACTCATGAATGCAAGAGGAAATTTCCAAAGGGATATGGATATAGCCTTTGCTGAGGAGAAAGATAAATGTATTGTTATTTACTTAGATGATAACATTGTATATTCAATTTCTGATGAAGAACATCTTAAACATCTAAGGAGGGATTTTCATAAATGTAGAAAGTTTTCCATTTCATTGAACCCTAAGAAATCTAAATTTGGAATGGAAGAGAGAAAATTTCTTGGTCATATTATTTCAAAGGAGGGAATAAATATAGATCCCAGAAGAGTTGAAGGAATCCTTAAAATTGGCACACTTAGAAGCAAGAAAGAAGTGCAATCTTTCCTAGGGAAAGTAAATTTTCTAAGAAGATTCATCCCTAACCTAGCTGAAATCATAAAGCATATCACTAACATGCTCAGGAAAGGAAGTGAGATAAAGTGGACCTATACAGCCAAAAAATCCTTTGAAGATATTAAAAGGGCATTGACCAAAGTCCCAGTACTAGCTAGTCATAATTTTGCAAAGACTTTATATTGTTTTCTTTTTCCTGAGAGCACACCATTGCTGGTGTTTTATTACAAAAAGATGAACATAATTTTGAGAGGCGTATAGCATAATCTAGCCAGACATTGAGGTATTCCCCATTAAATTATGATATCATGGAAAAGCAGGCATATCCACTGGTCAAGGCCCTAAAGGATTTTAGAGTTTATATCTTGCATTCTCAAACAATTTCTTATGTGCCCAACAGTTGTGTGAAGGACATTTTAACTTAGCTTTACCCTAAGGGAAAAATGAGCAAGTGGATAGCTATGTTGCTGGATTATTACCTTGATATTAAACCTACAAAGTTGATTAAGGGGTAGGGACTTGCAAAGATGATGGCACAAACAAATTGTGAGCTCTTGGGAATTAATTTCATTGTTGATTTATCAACAGATTCAGAAGAAGAAAAGGTCCCTCAAGTATCCCCAAAATTCCTTGACTCCCCATGGTATGCTGACATTATTTATGTGTTGAGGAATTTGCAGGATCCTCCTGAATTAAGAAAAACCAAGGTCAGGATTTTGAAGCTAAAGGAATACAATATTTGTATTCTAAATCAATCTTTGTATTGGAAGGATCTAGGAGGAATATTGTTGAGTTGTTTGCTAGAGGAAGAAGTAGAAAAAAACACCAGAGAGTTTCACAAGGGTGATTGTGGAGGGAACCATTACTGGAAAACCACTGTGAACAAAATATTGAGGGCGGGATTCCATTGGACTAGCACTTTTTTCTGATGTTTACAAGTTTCAAGCTATCATGAATGCCAAATTTTTTATGGGAAGAGAAAATTGCAGCCTTTTCCCTTGAATCCTATCTCTATTGAAGCACCCTTTAGACAATGGGGCCTTGATTTCATAGGATAAATTCATCCACATTCTTGATCTCAGCACAAGTGGATACTGACAACCACATATTACTTTACCAAGTGGATTGAAGCAGTCCCTACAAGGAAATCCATAGATAATGTTATCATTCAGTTTTTGGAAAACAATATTTTGTCTAGATTTGGTTGTCCCATCAAAATCATTACGAACAATGCAACATCCTTTAAGTCCAAAAAAATGGAAAATTTTTGTAGTGATTACATAATAACTCTTGGCCATTCCACAACTTATTACCCTCAAGGCAATGGGTTGGTTGAGTCATCCAATAAGAGTTTGACCAGAATTATCAAGAAAATGTTGCAAGATAACAAAATGGCTTGGCACAAGAAGCTCATCCATGAACTATGGGATGATAGGATCACTACTAAAAGGTCTATCTCCACTTCACCCTTCCATATTGTGTATGGAACAAAGGCATTTTCCCTACTTCATTAGGATTTCTAGTGATGAGATTGTTGTAGGAAAAAGATGTTGAACAAGATGCCACTCAAAGGAGGACAAATGAACTAATCAATTTCCAACAAACAAGAGAGAAAGCCTTCAACAAATATCAACTACACCAAGACATAATTAAAAAGGATTTTGACAGGACTACTAAGGAAGATAATTTCAAAGTGGGGAATTTGGTGTTGAAATGGGATGCCAGGAATGAAGACAGAGGAAAGCATGGGAAATTTGACCGTGTGTGGCTGGGACCTTTCAAAATGGTGGCATACCATGGAAATAATGCCTATCTGCTACAAGAACATAATGGATATCTTGTTGGTGGAGGACTTGTGAAAAGAAGGTTTCTCAAGCATTATCTTACTTAATGGAATTTCACCCTTTCCATTCATTGTATATAACCATTTCTTTTCCAGTTGAAGCAAGAAAAATCAAATCTGTAGAAATTGAAGCCTGAAGCAAAGGCCCTAAGTTATGCTGAGTATAATTTGAGTTATGTGAACAAAATTTTGTGAATAAGAGATTGATCGATTTAGTTGCATGAGTGAAATAAATCCCAATGGGTAGGAACTTGATCTTTCATTATTTGCTATCTCGCTTGGAGGACAACATCCCTGGTTGGAGCCCATGTTAGTCACCATTAATTTTTTTATGTGAAATCAAGATTTTAGAATCTAGTGAGACACTAAATTGGTTTGGAAGCCTGATAAACCAGGGAAGGGGATAAATATGGAAGGGAAAGGATAAAAATTGTAGGAGAGCTAAGTTGATGGGCCTCGATATGTTGCGGATCATGAACTCTCCAGATCGATGTTAAAGGATTATTTTGGGGGGAGAAACTGTGAAGAGGTTAATTTTACAAAGCAGGCCGAAATTTGAACCATGGCTTTCATTCAGGGATATGTGGCTCCACCAGGTGCATTTTGAGGTGAAAAGCGGGTTGCTCCAAACCACTTCCTCATACCCCCAAAATTTGGAGAAGTATAAAAGGGAACTTTGATGGTTATTTTATTATTTTTTGAACATTGGATCATTTGAAACTTGGTGCGACCACCCTCATTCAACTGCCACTCAATAGTATTCCATTTTCACGCCATATCCACTCGTTTCCAAGTATTTTTAATAAAAACCATCGATCCTATAATAACTTCAGTAATAGAGAAACATCCTGTGGAAAATGAAGTATCCCTAATTGACCGAGATTCAAACATTTTTTATAACAAAATCACCATTTTTCCCATCTCTGTGTCCAGAAGCAACCTATCTGATAATGTAGGAAGGTGTAAACCGTTCCTTGAAGTAGTCCAAGCCACCATAGTCCCTTATGTTGTTGAAATCTCTTTCCGTTTTCCTGAATTTATAGGTTGGTGTGTCGAATAGTATTCACATGAAGAAAGAGTCATCATAAATAAAAAAGGATCTGAGGTCATGTGTAGGGTATAGATTCTGTTAATTCGATATTCCTTCGGTATGCCAGAGTCTTTCTATGCAATGTCTAAACCTTTCAATGAAGAATATCTAATTAGGGTATACAGAGAATGTCCATTAGAAGTTTGAGATCTGTATTTATAGACAATTTTCAATCCAAAACATTTTTCAGAGGGTCTGTCTTTGCCAATGAATGTGACTATAATGGTTGTTGAATTCCAATGCGTTTGTTTCCTTTTGAGTCAAATTTTAGGTCTAGACAATGATAAACATGTGTTTGAAGTCGTGCTCGGTTTCCTTTTAACATTTTTCAAGTCAAAGTCTGGTCTGTCAGTGCGCATCAGTTTTGATCAATTCATAGCTGATAATATCCATAAACAACTGGTGAATTTACTCTCTCTAAGGCATTTCAGATACTACACCTACCTGTTGAATATTTTCCTGAAAACCAATAAGAGAGAATTTCCTGAAGAAACATTTGTATCAAATGAATGTAAAAGGATTACATTTCTGATGTTCATATACAAAGTCATGTCTAGAGTTTACAATCTGATTTTAAACACCACCCTACCTAGATTTTTCGATGACATGAGGAGCTATCTACAACCAAATCCAGAGAACAAAGTGGCGGATTGGGTACAATTCATGCATTCAATAGTAATCTGGGTTTATAGTTTTCATGAATCCCCCTATCTATTTCCTATTTTCTAACCCCTAGAGTCTTTTCCCTTGAATTCCATAAGAGTACCGGTGATATGTTGTATTTTGATTACCGGAGTTTAAGCTTGAAGAATTCCAAGTTGTCATCTTATGCAATGAAATTGTAAGGGAAGTTGAGGCAAGAGAAATAATCTAGCAAAGATTGGTAGAATCAGGTCAAGAGATTGGAATCTGAAGGCCCCTAAGGGGTGAAATCATCATTGGATGAAAAAGACAAATTAATTCAAAGATTGAAGAAGAAATTGAAAATGTCTGCCACACAACATCCAAACACAACATAATTGGTTTCTCTGGAATAGGAAAATGAAACCCTTTGTCAAGACGCATTACGAAACAAAGCCAGGGCATTGCAGCTAGAACGAGAAAAGGTGAAGTGGTCACAAGAGCAGACAAAATTGATAAACGGGGTTGTAGTTGTACCTCCTACTGCAGAAGTTGGGCCAAACAATGAAGGACTTGTCCAGGCTATGTCACAAGTTAGCCTGAAAGAAGGAGAAATCAAAGGGATAAAGGGGAGCATAGAGAAATTGAAGTAGGAGATGCAGGAAAAGGATGAAAGAATAGCTCAATTTAAAAAGGAGAATGAAATCCTGCAAGAAAGAATAAATAAATTGAAGATGAGGTTAAGAGGCAAAGGCTTGTTACAAGGGGTGAAGCATATCATCTGGGATTTTATAGTTGTTGAAGCTACTAATTTCAGAGTGTATTTGAATTTCATTAATGAGAAAAAAAGCATATCCATCATAGCCAGAAGCAGGTGCATAGTTGTAAATGAAACTCTAGCAAAGAAACCATCAGAATGGGCCCAAAACGCCATAAATCTACTCAAGTCCATACCTATAGCATAGCTTCAGACTATTGGGGTTAAATATAGAACTTCATTGATCATCTGGGCCAGGAGGGTTATTTATAAACATAACCTATTGAAATCACTCCAAACCAAGGCAACACAGATCGAGCAAAGTGTGCAAGAGTTAAAGGATTTGTTTGAAGAATTGCTCATCAAAGGACTCACACCATTTTGGGATGGCAAGGGGAAATTGTATGATCAAGAAGAATAAAAAGATCACCTCAATTAGTGTAGAATGAATCACTCCAAGTTCGAAACCTTGGAGGAAAATCTGAAACTAATTACACACTTTCCGATTCTGAAGCAATTCAAAGTAGTCAAAATTGGACTACCAATCATGACATATGCTTCTTGCATTGACCTGTAGATCTTGATCAAATAAATGATAGATTATGATATCCCTTCTGACTTGAAATGAAAGGAGATAGTATGGCTAGGTAAGACAAAGCACAAGTTTCCAGAGTCAAGTAGATAATTTCCAGATGTCATTGAAGATGGGATATCAAGTGGAAGACCAAAGTAGAAAAAGTGGTGAAGAAAGAAACTGAAATGCCAGAAGAGACATAGTCTGGGCCACAAAATGTTTTTTTCTAATCATTGTAATCGGTTTCAAAACTGAAAATGTCCCTTGTAATTATTGTAATCGGTTTCAGAATTGAAACATTTCATTTTAATCAATGTAATTGGTTTCAAACAAAAGGAACTCAGATTGTATAAATATTAGGAGTTCCAAATGTATTAGTGTTGGCTTAAGTGCAAGGGCACATTTTATCTATTGAGAACTTGAATGTGATTTTCTGAAGCTAAATAGAATACACATGCAAAAGTATTGAAGTTTCCATGAAAATATTCTAATGGTGGTGATCTGAGTTTTGTCTCCTCTCTATGTATGTATTTCCTGTATTTCTGATTTCATTTTCATTGTCTTCTATTTAAATTGGATAGTCAAAGGCCCATAATTCATCTTTTAATGCTCTTGTCTGAAGAAATTTAAACTATGTTAAGTTCTTCCTAACTAATTTACAATTCATTTATTTAATGCTCTGATGTAGTTATATGTTTTCTTTTCTTCCTACACTCTGCAAATTTACAAATTGTAACTCATATTTATCACCTCATTTAGCCTTTATCCTAGGGAGATTTCTACCAACCAGTTACTACTTCCATTCATTTCAAAATTTTGACTCCATAGCCCTAAGTGTCCCTCCCCTTTCTTGCCAAAAAACTTATAAGAAACCCTTTCAAAGAAACAAAACCTAGTCATTGAATTGTTAAATAAAACTCATTTATAAAAGACCAACTGATAGGAGAGAGACCTCTCTAAGCTAAGTAGGATAGTACCAAGCTCTAAAGTTGGTGTTTAGGTTACCTCTATCATTTGTTTTATCAGCCAAACAAATTTACAGAGTGCTAACAATACCTATACTTTGAAGTATTTGAAGCTAGTTTCAGCTAGTAATTTGGTGAAATTGAGCTGAAGAGGAGCATTTGGTGAAATTGAGATGAAGAGGAGCATTCTTTGGCCCATGGAATATTGAAAAAGCAATTGTTTAGGCCCATTATCATTCTTTCCCAGTGAGAGAATTTTCCAGAATTGATTCCCAAGGTGCCACATTGCAGCTTCAACAAGAAGTCGAACATGAATTCTTACAGCCCTATAGCTATTGCCCAATGCCTCAGGAAAAAACTATGATTAGTCTCTCACCTAGAGAACTACTCATGGGCTTGACAAATCTCTTATTTTGTAATACGGTCTAAAAATTGTTTCTTCAATCTAGATCCCGTGTTAAAAATACAAGTACAATATCTTCGTCATAGTACAATATTGTTTGGTATGACTCACAACTACCTCCGTGAAGGAACAATCCATCCTCACGATCATTCCTAATCTAAAAAATCCCCTGATTCATACTATATCCACAAATTTATATATATATATATGCATGTGTATTTTAGGACACTTGGCACTCCTGAACTTATTTGAAGGAAGAAGAGGGTACTGCGTTTTTTTCCTACACTTAGGAGTGATACTGCAGTTAATTTTTCTCTGGAAAGTCTGATTGACGATGACCGAACTTTCTTTTTTACCTATGTTTTTTACCTAGAATAGTGCCCTTTCTCTATCCACTCCTACTAACCGTCACAGCCTCGATAGTTCCCCCTGTCATTTTTCATCCCGGGCATCTAGTGGACGTAGGTCAACCATGGATACAGAGATGGAACTTAGGACCCTACTCTCCACCTTCTATGGTTTTGACCCTATTCTGGGGCTTTTGATAGTTGGTTTTTCACCACTTGGCCAGCTCTTGTCTCTCAAGCCTCCATCTCCTCTGACAGGAAAACATTTTTCTTCTCTCTCTTCCCTTCAAGGAGCAGACTCCTTCATCAGCTATTTTGGCACTTTTTCCGATTATCTAGCATCAAATCCTCTCTCTTCTGGTAGTTTCCTCTCTATTTCCGGCTTGCCTATTGACTTAGCCTTAGACTGGATTTCTTAGGAGGAAGAATAATTTTAGCATACCATCCCACCTTTTCTCTTAGAAACTATTGGTAGTGGGTCAGTGGTGGTAGGAGCACAGTCTTACAAAAACACTAATTTGGATCTATGTTGCAAGGGTTCAGGTCCCTCACACTCATGAAGTTTCCACTTCCCATCCAAGGGTTTTATATCGGCCCATATGGATGTTGAAGAATAGTGAGGTTTCCCTCTAGACAGAAGGACTCCTTCCACAGAGTATACCCCAAAGGTTTCATGGGATGACATGGGTTTTCACAGGGGACGCCATAAAAGAAAAAGGAAAGGACCATCCTCAAAAGGGAAAGTGGTCAATATTCTACTTGGGCGAGAAGTAGGTATGAATAATGTGGTGCAGATGGAGAACCAGACACTGGTTGGAAGAGCTACTAGAATATTTTTTTCCCTTAAAAGCATAGTTCCTTGCACAGAGTCGGCTTGGAAAGAAGATCTAGGATATGCTCCTGAAGTTATCGAATTAAGTAGAAATTGGGTTTCCTTCCAATTTAATCAGTTAGAGGATGCTAAATGGGTGTTGGGGAAAAATTGGAGTACAAATTATTCCCCTTTGTTGATAAAGCCGTGGAGTCCCATTTTTTACGCTTCCATGGAGAAAATGGATAAAATTCTTGTTTGGGTCTAATTCTCAACCCTTCCTCTACAGTTTTGGTCTTTGTATTATTTCAAAGCTATTGGAAATTTCCTGGGGTGTTTCCTGGAAGCATACCTCTCTTTTGAAAAAACAAAACAAAGGAAAATTGTGAGGATCCTAGTAAATCTTAATGTCAGGGAAGGGATGGGAGAGGAGATTGACCTAACTTGGGAGGGTTATACACATACTCAAATACTGGACTACGAGAATATACCCTTCATATGTTGGCACTATCACAAGTATGGGTACCTGGTGGATTCTTGCCACCTTCCTTTAAGAACAAGAGGTGGTACTTACTACAGACAAAAGTTAAATTCTTCTTCCCCAATCTACAACACGATGCAAGAGGTAATATCGGGAAAGGATACTCCACCCTCATCAAAAAAGGGTCTCTCTACATAGGTTACAGATGAAAAGGATCATCTAGATCACTCGCCACCCCATGAAAGGATGATAGAAGGGAAATTGGAGAATACAAGCACTTCTTCACTAGTCCAAAATTTTTTGAAAAATTGGTCTTCGGGTACTTGTCCTTGTCCCCTCCCCCTTATTACTATTTTAATTGATAATCTATCTTTAGAGGGTAATGATTGGATGAAGGCTTTGAAAAAATTATCTCTTAACACTGTAACCATAAATTGTCCCACAACCAAACTAGATAGATCCATTGATCCTCCCCTTTTGGAAGCCCCACCCCCTCCTAAACGAATTTTCCTTCAAGAAGAAAAATCTTCCTCCTCCTCTCAGTCACTGGAGTCTTCGTCTACCAGACAAAAGCCATAGGTGGACTGGGAAAGTATGAAGTTTCCTCTCTCAATAGGGGAGGACAGGGAAGAAAATCACTTCTTTCTAAAGCACAATCAAATGCTAGATTGGATCTTTTGGCCAGAACCCAACAATCTATTAAATGGGAAATTAGAGAAGTGAAGCCCCAGAGAAAAGTTTTTTTATGAAGATCATGTCCTATAACTATAGGGGTTTGGCAGGAGCCCACAAAAAATCTTCCTTAAAAAGGGTGGTCTACACAGAACACCTGAATTTTTTCTTCTTCAAGAGACTTTGGGGGTTGGGAAAGAGGTAAAAACAAGCCTGGATCGATTACTACTTGGGTGTATTTTTAGATCAGTATATGCTATGGGAAGATATGGAGGATTGGATACTGGTTGGAACTCTCAAAAATTCCAAGTTCTCAACTCTTGGGGTTTGCACTCTGGAATTGGGATTATGATTTTTCTCCCTGCTTTAAAAGAGACAGTCCATTTACTTAACATCTATGGACCTTATCTGAACAAGAAACCTTTATGGGAAACACTCCTCAAAAAATCATTCTTTAATGAGCTACTTATATTAGGGGGGGATTTAAATCTCTCCTTGGGTCCCTATGAAGTTTGGGGGGATAGTGCGAGACCTGATCCACTGGCTGATTACTTTGGCAAAAAATTTGCAGAAGCCAATCTAACAGACCTAGATCCACTTTTCCTCAAACCAACTTGGAAAAACAATAGGATCGGATCCGATGGAGTGGAAAAAGGAATTGATCTCTTTCTAATTAATTATTCTCTTATGAGCAACTCTTTGACTATCAAGCAATGGATAGGCTTTGGAGGATTGTTAGATCATCAACCTACCTTCCTGGAGCTTAGACATGGTTCTGAAAAACTAGCCATCCCTTTTAAATTCAATAAGACATGTCTTGAATATAAATCCTTTTTTATGATGATCAAGGAGAACTGGATCCCCTATCGACAAGATTTAACACAATCAACAACTTTTTAGTTTACTGAAAATTTAAGAAGAATAAAAAAAAAAGTAAAACCTTGGGCATTCCAAAAACAAAAACTAGAGGAAAAGGAGGTAAAATAAATTGAATTTGAACTAAAATTTTTTTCAGATGATGAAGGGACATTTTGAGCACAACAAAGTCAAAATTCAGATTACTACAATTGGAAAAAAAGAGGATAAAACAACTTAAGGAAAAAGAAGAAACCCGAAGATTAAAAAGCAGAGCTATATGGTTGGAAAGTGGAGATGAAAACACAAAGTTGTTTCAAGCCTATGCCAAAGGAAGAAAAATTGTAAATACTATTTGGCATTTAAATGATCAAGATGGAAACATGGAAAATTCCTTTGAAGGCATGTCAACACAAGGACAAAACTACTTCTAGAATCTCTTTAAAGCAGAAAGCTAAGCTACAATAGACGAAGTAGTCAAAGTGGCACAAATTTTTCCTTGATTCGTGGAAGAAGAAGAAAATCAATTTTTGATGAAATAAATTATAGAAAAAGATCTCCTAAAGGTATTTCATATTTTCCAAAAAGATAAAAGTCTAGGCCCAGATGGTTGGACCATTGAATTCTTCCTGGGATGCTATGAGATTATAGCAATAGATCTGTTGAAAATGGTGGAGGATGCAAGGATTTGAGGATGTATCCCTCAGAGTCTCAACTCCACCTTCGTTTCTCTCATCCAAAAAATGTATAATCCAGAGACACTAGATGAATTCATACCCATCTCACTTTGTAACTATGCTTATAAAATTGTATCCAAAATTATAGCCCAAAGGTTCAAGAAAATTTTCTCAAAGAATATTTCAAAACAACAATTCGATTTTATGGAAGGGAGAAAGATTCATGAAGCCATGGGAATAGCACAAGAAGGTTTACATAGTATGAAGACCAAGAAATTAAAAGGGTAAGTGCTTAAAATAGATCTCTCAAAAGCCTATGATCGAGTTAGTTGGTTTTATATTTGGTTATTATTGACTCATTTAGGGTTTGAAGTTCCTTTCATTAGTTGGATCTTGAGGTGTCTTACCTCAACATCCTTTGCATTCTTAATAAATGGATCGACATCATCTTTTTTCACTCCAGAAAGAGGGCTCAAACAAGGTTGCCCCTTGTCACCACTCCTCTTTCTCTTGGTATCAGAAGGACTTAGCAGAGCACTTACACAAGGTAAGACTATAGGTGAACTCTCGGGAATCAAAATCACACATGCTATGTCTCTCACAAATCTCCTTTTTGTGGATGATGTCTTTCTTTTCAGTGGAGGGTATTGAAGGGAGGTTGAGACTCTAAGGGACGTTCTCTCACTTTTCTCAAAATCAACAGGGATGCAAATAAATGAATGAAAATCGTCACTCACTACTTTCCTTCTATTAGAAGAAGAAGAGCTAGCCCATCATACTTTCTTTCCTTTTGAAATAAGGGCTTTATATGATGGAATAAAGTACTTGGGTTTTAATCTAAAACCCAACGACTATAGAAAAGGGGATTGGAAGTGGCTCCTGCAAAAACTGGATAAAATACCAAACACTTGGAGTCATCGGAGGCTATCACGAGCAGGAAGATTGGTCTTGGTAAAATCAGTCATGGACGCCATCCCTATTTACTAGATGTCCCTATTTTGGATCCCTAAAGGAATTTTGAATGCTGCAATACAACTCACCTCAAAGTTTCTTTGGAGTGGGAAATCAGAGTCACATGTAATTCCTTGGGTTTGCTCAGGGAAAATAGCCACACCAAAGGATTTGGGTGGGTAGGTATTGAAAAACATTTTCCTCTTCTCCAAATTAATGGAAGAAAAGTAGGGGCGGTGTCTTATTAATACTTCTACTCTTTGGACTAAAGTTATCATTCAGAATTACATTGCACTCCAGGTACATCTTTTTCCTAAGCTCCTTGGATGACCCCAGTCCCTCTACTCTCTGGGCTCAGAGATGGAAGGATCCCTATAGTTTGGGGCTCACATAAGAAGAAATTCAAGAAATGGAACATTTTATCCACTGCCTAAAGATAACACATATTAGACTTTTAGGTGTCCTCCCTCTGGGTCCTACTCCCACAAATTGGATTACTTAAAATGAAATTAAGATTTGAGTATACAGGAGGCAGTTTGGTGGTGCAGTAAACTGTGGAAAGTTAAAAGCCCAGCAAAAATCCGACTGTTCATGTGGAATGTCCTTCGAAATAAGGTCCCGACTTGGGACAAGCTTTAGAAATGGAGTTTTGTTGGACCCGTATGGTGTAATCTTTGCAAATCTAAAGAATAGTCTTCTACCCATCTTTTTCTGAATTGTAGTTACATCAACAAAGTCTAGATGGAAATCTCCAAGCTGGTAAATCTATAGTGTATGTGGTAAGGAAGGGACTTGGAGCATTCCTAGAATTCTTGGTGGAATAATAAAGATTACAAACACTTAAAATCTCTTCCCCTCTTGGTCATTTGGGGTGTTTGGCTTGCCCAAAACTCCTTCATCTTAAAAGGTGTACCTCTTCCCCTTGAGATCTTGGCAGGAAAAAATATTGCTCTCTTGCCCTCTTTCTTCTCACAAAAAAATAGTCAACCCACAAGACAGACGCAAGAGTTAGTACATGACAGGACTTCCTGCTGGGGAGTTTTTGATGGAACCTCACAAAAATCTCTCTATTGAGGGGGAGGAATCCTCTACTTTTCCCCCCCACACTATCTTGTCTTGACTTATGGCCTCGATTTAGGAACAAATAATTTTGCAGAGCTTATGAGTCTCAAATTGCTCATTGTCTTTTCCATAGAAAAAGGATGTCGGATTGTAAAAGTTTATGGGGATTATTTAAATGTTATAAATTGGATAAAAGGCACTAAGAGATGTTTAAACATAAGACTTGCTAGATTGGTGGAAGACATACAATGTTTGTAGACAAATTTTGACTTCTTTGATTGCCAACATGTCTTTAGGGAAAATAATAAAGAAGCAGACTAGAGGTCGAAGTAAGGGATTAACATGGTTATAAGCCAGCGGAAAATAATGGAGCACCATAATGAACAATTAAATGAATATTTGCAGAGTCTTTTTTTGGAGCAAACATTTAGTTTTTGAACAATACTTTGAAGAACAAGAGTTTCTTGTTATTTGACAAATGATCAACTACAATCGTTGTATATATTTTGTGCACAAAATATACAAAACAGCGTATATAAAGACTACAGAAGCATCTAGAATAGAACTAGATCTAGATACTAAATAGAACAAAGGAGCATATAGAAGCATCCTTGAAATGCAACAAATAACATACAGCTATAAGACCACAATATAATAGACTACACCATTTTTATAGATGTATATGCAGAAGGTAATTTTGTTTCTAAAACCAATAAAATTACGCTTTTTTTCCAAGGAAAATAAAAAGGACACTTGGAACTCCAAGGGACTCCTTTGTCCCTACTTTCGAGACTTAGGATATATAAAAATATCCATTACAGATTTAAGTAATAATATAATAATATTCCAATGGGATTAATCCCCCTATCTTAGCCCTTTCCTAGACTCTTAGCCCCCCTTTCCATTTCTAGTGGAGTTTATCCCCCCATACTCATTTGTGGATCAATCTACATGCAGTGGTTTGTTTTCATTAATAATATGAGTGTTTCCATTTTACAAAAATAGGCTCATTAGCCTTTAGCATCCAGGATCCCTGGCCTAATATTCACATAAACCTTCTGGCCTATAAAAAACTGGCTCACCAACCCATAAAACATTTACATTTATATGTACAATTGGGATTCGACCTAGGGATATTACACCTAATATATCCTAGCTTATTCTAACCTTAACCTAAAATACCCTTCTCTTGAATATCCTAGACTTTTCTACCTACCTTAACCTACACAACAATAACATATCCTATCCAACCCCACCCTAACCTAGAATACCTAGTCTAATATACCCTAATATAGAGTAACCTAATGTACGTACCATAATATACTCTACCTTAGCTTAATCCACAAAGACTAATCTATTGCACCCTACCCTAACCTTAAACATAATTCCCTAATCTTTAACCGAGAGCCTAAGCCTAAATCCTAATCCTAAGCATAGGCATGAAGCTTAAATCCTAAATCCAAACCCCAAGCCTATTCTCTAATCCTAAATCCTAATCCCAAGACCAACATAACATTTTTCTTCCATTGAATGAGAATATTTCTTGTCAAAATATATAATGTAACAATATACAAGTTTAATCACATTATAGACATTTAAATGAGATCCATTTTATAACATTGAAGAAAAAATCCCACATCAATTGTGTCTTTTGATATACAAATTTAATTAAACGGTGGGTGCAAGCTAATGATGGTCTCTCATGATGTGTTAGTGGAAATGAAAACATGAAAAAATAACAATGTGTTAACTTGAAGGGATTATTCAAGTTAATTTTACATTGTACAATGAATTTGAATATGGTGTAAGAACATAAAATGTACTAAATTGAATTATATTTTTGAGTAATATTTTTATTTATAGAATTTGTGTATAACAATCTGAAATATGGTTTTTTATAACATTTTTATGTTATTCTTCATGAAAATAATAATGCACAGGTTTTTGTTAGTGCAAATTTTGAGTACCTTCACAATGGAATTTCCTTAAAAAAAAACTACATAATTGTATAGAACACATCATTCTAGTATGGGGTATTTTTTTTAAATTTATTATATCAATTTTTTATATATATATTTTTAAATTATGAAAGTCATTATATCCTTAAAATTACAAGGCCTTGTGTTAATCCAAGGTTTTAGGGTATTAACATTATCATACATTTTTTTTTAGATTATAGATCTTAGATTGTTCTAATGTGACATATAACTTATTTTAAAAATGGTTACGATGATAAAAAAAATTATTGCAGAAATAAAAGCGGTATGTATTTTAGGATTCTTATATATTTGAAGACAAAATATATTAAAAATAGTAAAAAAAAATAATTAGAAAAAATATTGTATATTTGGAATCTACATATTTGAATCTTTATGTGTTTGTAATTTAATCAATAATGGATTTGTATACCCTATAGAAAAATAATGTCAAAAATTATATATTGAAAAGTATTTAGTAAAATGGGGGTTTTAATGTATTTGCAACACTAGCCCCTAGGTTTCTCATCCCAATCCTAAATACAAGGAAACCAACTTATAAAACACATACAATGGAGTTGTTAGTGCCACCGAAAAATATATGAAATGAAAAGAACATGTGCTCTATTTAAGAATGTTTGTTTTCGTTAGGAATGAGCACATGTTCCTAGAGTGAAAATGAATTATTAGAAACATGTGCACATTCCTAGAGTGTGTGTGCATTATTTGGAATGTGTGTGTGTTCCTAGAGTACACACATGTTATT
>JASDQU010946660.1:13942-28770 GCA_032191745.1 Picea mariana | reverse complement strand
TAGTTGATTTGAGTTATCATAATCATAAATAGTATCTTGTATGTATAATAGTTAGTAGTTTATAGTTAGATTAGTGTAGTTAGTTTAGTTTTCTTTATTAGTTTCTAGTTTCCTCTATTTTACTTAGTTTCTTGTATTTAGTCATAAGTTAGTTTGTTTTATTTACCTTTAGTTAGATTTCTTAGCTCAGATCATTTCTCTTTGGTTTTCATAGAAGACCTTAGAGCGGCCAACGGAGCCATTAAACTCGTCAGGGTGGTCCATTCCAAACAGCTTGGGTTATTTAGACAACCCCGGACCGGTTCCACTCTCCCAGTTGACAGACGGTCATTTTCGCCCGTCAACAAATGGCACTAGAAGGAGGGCCTAAACTAAATTGATGGCACAAGGTGGTCGCAAGACTCCTCCACCCCCTAATCGCTCCCCTATAGTAACTAGAAGCCATTCATTTGATAGTATCCCCCCTCAAACGACAACTACTTCAACCGAAGATCCTCAGATCACAGTTGAGCCAACAACCCCTAATCCTACAGGTGGTGATATACAAGAAATTTTTAGACAATCTCTTATTAAATCACACAGAGCCTTTGCTAGCCTCAGGAAACCAAATCGCCCTTGGGGTCAACCTTTAGACTTCTCAGAAGTGAGAGAACAATTAGGTAATATAGAACTTACTGTGAATCCTACAGATCCAAACACAAATCCTACTGCAAGAGGATTTGGGATACCCCCTTCACCACCTCCCTCATCTCCTTCTTCTTCTGGAGGAGATTCCTCTTCTGACGAAGGCAAATCACCTTCTCAACCTTCTACACCCACTACCCCAATGGCTAATCAGAACAACCCTGCTAGACCTTGGTTGGACCAGGACATTGTAGTTGTACTTGGAGACCAACACCCTTTACCTAAGCACCCGGAGAAATGGCTTCCTAAGTTTGATCCCGATTCAAAATAGATAGCTGAAGATCATATCAAAAAATTTATGTTAGCCATCAGACTCCGTAACGTTGAACATGAAGATGTTGTCTGTAGGTTGTTCCCTTACACCTTTGAGGGTAATGCATCCACTTGGTACTTTTCCCAGCAGCCTCACACTATCGTATCCTGGGAAAAGTTTGAGTCATGGTTTTTGGAAAAATTCAGAGATGGAAAACCTCCTGAAGTCTTAGTCATGGATCTTTCAAACTTAAAAACGAATGCAAAAGAAAAAGTTAAAGATTTTAATCAAATATTTTTAACACTTAAGAATAGAATCCCTGCAGACTCTATGCCTGCTGAGAGTCTTGTAATAGCTTACTACACTAAAGCTTTACATCAAAGTATAACTATTTGGGTGAAAAGATCCAAAAAGGCCACGTTGTTAGAAGCCTTTGAAGAGGCTACTCAAATTGAAAAGGACATTCTTAGTCTAAAGGATTCTTCTAGCAACGAAACTGAGACTGTTTCTTCTTCCAAGAAAAAGATTGAAATTCTTCCCAGACCTACACAAAACAAAACACAACCCGAAAACTTTGATTTGGAAAATTTAACCAAAGTTGTACAAAAGTTATCTAATCAAGTTATAGACTTAAAAATGTCAACCAAGGAGGCCTCTTCGAGTAAAGGACCCTACAAACCTCCTTTCCGAAAGCCTTTTCCCCAAAATCGGCCTAATCCAAACCCTGAAGGCTTGAACCTAGAAAGTTTGCAATGCGCACTACAGACAATTCTAGGAGCCCAAGATGACTTGATCCCTCCTAACATCCCTCAAGAGGAAGTTGAGTAGGAAACAACTCAAGAAGAAGAGTCTTCTCCAAATATCTTTGGTCATCTCTCAGGTAGTATCTTCCAAGCTAACTTTGAGAGTGTTCACCCTTATAATACTAGGAGCAAGACCGTGAACAAACCTCCTGCTGAGAACACTACAAATTTACCTCCAAAGCCATCTAAATCAGTAGAAACTAAACAGAGTAATGATAGCCCTAAAATAGATTATGATGTTGTTGAAGATCTTAAGATGTTGTTTAAACGATTATGATTATGGATGGGAAAGCACTGTACTCAGTCATTAATACACTGCATGGTGGTGGTAATCCCACCACCTTCACACGCATGCAGTTAATACTTGCCTCTTTGGGCACTGAAGCTGTTAAAACCTATCGTTTCAACCCTATGTTTTGTATTGCTTAATCCAAAACCCCACCATGCACAGAAGCCATGGCTCCTGTCGTAAGGGCCGATCCCAACGGGTGCCAAGCACTGTTGATGTTTGATGGCGCTTATAGCGATCTGGAAGAGTTCGGGTGGCCCACCTTCATAAGGAAGTTTGATGGCTATAACCTCACTGTGGCTCGACAATTTGTGTTATCGTTCGATGGCTGCCGAGCCAAAGTCGGAGATGTCCAGCTTGAAATCACTGAACGGTTCCTCAACTTGGCAACCAGCCTGCCTGTCATGGGACAAAAATGGTCAAAAAGTTGCAAAGTAAATGATGTTTCGTGGACATTACTGTTCCAATATCGCACAGTGAACTCCTGCGATAGAGGTTTGCCTGCAAAGATGTTGAAACCCCGCTGGAAATTTATTACTTGCGAGGGCAGGTATGGGTTTGTCTTTCTGTTTCACCTTCGTTTATTGATGGTTTTTATGGGTTTCAAACTTAGTATGCCCCACTACCTACACAAAATTTTGTTCAAGATGGCCAAGCGTTACAAACGCAGCCAGGCCGATACCAGCCTTTTCCATGTGGGATTGATTAAAATTTGTATGGTATACGGGTTGGGTTTACGTCGGGACTGTTGGGGTGATTTTCTTGTTCATAATGGTTTTGAATAATCAAACCCTCCACAGGTTGATAAGCCTATGGTAATCGAAGCCCAGCCTTTTCCCCCTGTGCCTTATAATGTTTTACTACCCAAACCTAAACCTGATTCACCTACGAATTCGCCCGTGGCCGTGACTAAACAGGTTGAAATTGATAAGCCCGCAGCCAAAAGGACTAAAGCTAAAACTGATGCTAATGCTAGAGGCAAGAAAAATGCAAGGTTAATATCTCGCATGGCGAGAAATAAACCTAAACCCCCTGCCAAAAGAGAGCCTATCGTGGTAAGCGCAGACTCTGATTCAGACATTGAACGTTTTCTTGCCGAAGAGTATCCTTACTCAGAGGGCTTGTGTAGCAATCCACCTTATGATTTTGTTAAGAATTTACCTCCTTGTCTGCGGGATAAACCTGACTTCCCTAGTATTGAACCATCCCATGAAACCCTCGGTGAATCGTCGAAACCCTCGACTACTCAACCTGTTGCTCCATCTTGTGATCAGTGTGAGTTGTGGTTAGAAAGATACTACTTGGATGTCCCAAGGTTGCAATCCAAAATCCACGATTTGGAAAACCAAGTGGCAAAGCTCACTGGTCAGAATGTAAAGGTACAACCCAGCGATAAGAAGCAATGAACCACTGGTTCAATCTTGTTCAAAAATGTCGAATCTGCTACAGCAATTGTCAATTCAAAATTGACATAGTCTTAGTAACTGCGATGGTATAATTTTCACTCATTTATATTAAACTCTGTGTACATATTTCACCTGCTCTGTTACATAAGCATGCTTCGCTGTATATAATTTTTGTGGTGATAAATCAATTTTCGTTATAGTTTAAGATTCGATTGGATTTGGTTTTGATTCGATGGATCATCGAATAGATATGAATGTTCAAATTTAGTTCGATGCTCTGTTAATAAGACAAGTTGTTAATATTTTTTAAAAATAGACTGTTGTTGGTATTGCAATTTTTGAATACAGTCAATGGTATGATTTGAATTAGTTATGAGTAAATATGATTGATAAATGGGTTAACTATTTTTGTCTTTCAACCAGTTCTGATACTTATTCGATCCTCATTATTGTTTGAATTGGATCCTGCTCAGGATTTCGATATTGTTTCTATAATTAACTCTGTTAAGATTCGTGTTGATTATTGCCCAGTTCATGAATCCTGTCGATTTTATCGCGCCTTTGTATGTTGACTGTGTGGTGATCAAACATGAAGATTTTTGGTCGTTATCCATGGAATATGATTTCATCTGATTACAAAGGAAGCTATTTACATATCGTGCTTTTAGCTAAGTGATATCAATCTACTGTTATGATTATAATTAGTCAATGACAGTTACGACCATACCTGTGAACTGTTTGAAACTTAGCAAACGAGAACTGTGGTTGGATTCTATGGATACAGTTATGCATGAAATTGTGATGGCTTTTCTATATTGACAATTGATTAAATGATATTGATCTTATGCAAATCAATAATGATCGTTTTGTATCTCATACGATTTGGTTTATCATTGATTGCATCTATGAAACAGTCTTGTTAAGATTTGATTCGATTTTATGTCAATTGGAAAAACAGAGTATTCTTACTCTGTCTCGATTGCATTCTTTTGATTTGGTTTAATTTAAGGAATAATTGAATCATTAGTAATTAGTTTTGGATTTTATTTTGTTTGATTGATATCTAGTCCTGTTAGCTATTTTTGACTAGCTACAGAATCAGATGATTCTGTAGCTAAGTCTGTAAAGTCAATTTTTTATTGTTTTCTTAATAAAATACCCTTCTAATTTAATATGTGTGTTCTATTGCAGGCAAATTCGAATTGGCAATAGATACCATGAGCAGTGAGGGGATGATCTACAGATTTTATTTGCATTTTATTTCCTTAGTTTAGGAGATTTTGGGATTTTTCCCTGGATTATGTAAAACAATTTGCTATTATTCACAAGGATGTTTTACCTTGTGAGAAACCTATATAAACTTATGATTTTTGTAATAATCATCATCCTCAGTTGTGGGAGAACAAGGATATGTAATTCTGATTCAAACTGGAGCAGAATTGGTGTTTTGTCATAGCTTTTGCTTTTCAATATACCAACACTTTGTTCCTGGTTTTGTATATCATTTTGTTTATGGTTTAGTATTACTTTGCTATCTAAATCAAATGAAATTGATATAAATTTTTTACTGTTATACATATCTTGTTGCTTCCAAATAGATAAAATACATAACAATTATCGATTCATTCTATGAATGATAGCTTTGTCTTCTTCATAGATTGAATGGTTATATAAGTTTTCTGCATAATAGGTTTCGCTTATTGCAGAAGATTTATCATCAGAAGATTGTTATGATTTATCTTTTATGTCTTGTTTGTCCTGTAACATACTTCAAGGAGCAGCATACCTGATCGTTTTCGAGAAGCTTAGGGGCAGCTTAAGAAGTCATCCTACACATGGCAGACTTGGAGCGTTTCCAGGTTAATTAGTTAGATGTTTATTGTTTTCATTAAGTAGTTTAATATAAATGATAGTTTAATTAGATTTGTATTAGATCGTTTAATTTCAGTAAAATATATGAGATTGTTTAATTTCAGTAGTTTGTATTTCTTTTTCATAAAATATAAAATCAAAAAAAGAGATCCATGGTTGTCTTAGGGCAGAATACATATGATTTTTGCAGGTTTTAATCAAATCTGTAGGTTGTCCATAGTGTACATTTGTGAATAAGGAATATCATAGTTGATAATTAGATAGTTGATTTGAGTTATCATAATCATAAATAGTATCTTGTATGTATAATAGTTAGTAGTTTATAGTTAGATTAGTGTAGTTAGTTTAGTTTGCTTTATTAGTTTCTAGTTTCCTCTATTTTACTTAGTTTCTTGTATTTAGTCATAAGTTAGTTTGTTTTATTTACCTTTAGTTAGATTTCTTAGCTCAGATCATTTCTCTTTGGTTTTCATAGAAGACCTTAGAGCGGCCAACGGAGTCATTAAACTCGTCAGGGTGGTCCATTCCAAATGGCTTGGGTTATTTAGACAACCCCATACTGGTTCCACTCTCCCAGTTGACGGACGATCATTTTCGCCTGTCAACACAATCTTCAATCCACTGAAACTTTATATCTTTCCTTAATAGTTTCTCCATTGGCGCAGTAATCTACGCGTACCCTTTGATAAATTTTTTGTAGTATCCTATGTGTCCCAATGTCGCTCTTAGTTGACAGACTATCCTTGGTGGTGGCAAGTTAGCAATAACTACAATCTTTGTAGGATCTACTAGTAAGCCTTGTTTTCATACTATATGGCCCGATAGTATCCCAAACAATGTTTCGAAGATACACTTCTTGATGTTTAACGATATCTGACACTGCCTGCATCTTTCTAACATTAGCCGCAAGACCTCTACATGGTCTTTCAATAAACTATAGTCTGTCCAATCGTCCAAGTATACCTCTAGAAACTGGTGGATAAATTCCTTAAATGCAGCGATAACTACTCTGGAAAATATTGTTGGTGCATTCTTCAGTCCAAATGGCATGACTGTGTACTGGTAGGATCCCCATTCTATAGCAAACGTGGTCTTGTATTTGTCTCCCTGTGCTATCTTTATCTGGTGGTAGCCTGAGAATCCATCAGTGAATGAGTAAACTTCATGTCCTCGTACGTTCTCCAACACTTCATCCGTGAAAGGTGTAGGGAACGAGTCATGTAGGCATGCATCATTCAACTTCCTCAAGTCGATGCATATTCTTATCCTTCCTTGTTTTTTCTCTTGAACTACCATCAGGCTTATCCATTCTGATTCTTCCATAGGTTCTATGATTCCGACTTCGAGCATTCTATCGATCTCAGCTTTAAATTTCTGCTTATATATCAGGTTTAGTCTGTATGGTCGTTGTTTGATTGGTCTTGCTTCAGATCTTAGTGGTATCTTCATTTCTCCTAGCTCTCCCACTATACCCTTCATTTATGTAATTTTTTTTGGGAACAGATCGTTGTACTCGCATAGTAACTCTGTTATGCTTTCTACCATTTTCTCATCCTAGTAATCTCCAATGCTGGCCATTTTTGGATTCTCAACTATCCCAATGTTGACTTTCTTCACCTTGATCGGTGCAACAATTAATTCTGATTCTAGAGGTGGACCTTCCACTTCTCTTTCTCCTTATGCTTTCTCGATCTGATTATCGCGTGGATCATCTTCATTTGGTGCTTCTTCCTACACATGGTAGCATGACAATAGTTCTTTAACTATCTGTCTGTTCCATTATTGTTCTTCTATTATGAGTTTGAAATCTAGTTCCTTAATGAATATCACCCCTCTTATCTACTTAAGTGTTGCATCTATGTTAGGGTTCTCATGCTTGAATGAGAAAGTGACTATAAAATTATGTTGTAGTATTGTCCAACTCGAAGTTCCTCTGCACAGTTCCTGGTCTATATACCAATTTGTTGGTATGCCCGATCAAGTGTGTATGAAATGATGAGTCCATTCCTCTGGGGGTGTCATTTTCCACAATGTTCTTCACTTCTCCAAGTGTTATGTTGGTGTCCCCTGTCCATCTTACTACTTATGTTGGTTGCTTCTCTGCTCTACACCAAACCTTATGCGCAATAACCCCTTACATTGGTACCAATCCTTGATTGTTTACTTGTGTGTGCCACACCATCTTGAAGGTGTGGCCTTGAGTGTTATATCAAGTGCTAAGAGTCTCTGATTCTCTAACACTTCATCCTCATACTGCGCCAATAATACTTCTAGATCATTCACTCCATGGAAATTGGGTGGTTCTCTTATCTTCGTGCCTACCCATATTACTGTGTGGTCTATTCTTGCATACCTTCTTCTAGAAACTTCGTGTAGCTTTTGTTGTTAGTTCTCTAAACCTGTATCTGAGTCTGTCGCACATGAAGTAATACTCTGCTAACTGAGTATCCCATCCACAGTTGGGTTTACATAATCCTCGTCGTGCATAGTTGTTCCGTACAACTAGATAATTTCCTCCAAGTCCAAGCAAGTAGGTTCTACAAACCTTTCCCCTTATGATGGGTATAATGGCACGGTGACCCTGTATTCTCCTGACTCAAATGTCATTTTTCATGTCTTTAATTTGATTATGGCCTAGTTATCAAACGCCCAATCCAAGCCAAGAAATGTTGGATATGGTTTCGTGCCATCCATTATTTCAATCACTTCAAAGTCTACTTTAGTTATCACTCCATCTAGGTCTATTGTTACTCCTTTCAGTCTACCAATTGGTAGGACTCTGTGTTGGTTTGCTAGTTTCAGTTAAATAGGTGAATATCCTAATGTGGGCTCTCCCATACATTTCCATGTCTTTTTTGGTATTACATTGACTTTAGATCCTATATCCAGTATGATATATCCCATGTTGAAATCTCCGATGTTGGAATTTAGCCTGAACTCCCTACTTGTTCGTCTCCTTGTATGTAGGTGATTGACTATTTTTTGTTCTAGTTTTCCTTCTGTCTCTATGCTACATTTTTCTAATATATTTTGCAATATTTTGACAACGGATGGATCATTCAATAGTTTTACACATGATTGTAAAAATCATTTGATTGTACTTACTTGTCCTTGGGGCTACATTTCTTTGGTATGATCCAACGATGGAGGTATCTCATACTCTGGCTCTCCCTTGCTTTGTTGTGCAGTCGAAGTCGACGTGGTGTCTTGCTTCAAGAATTCTTGTTTGGCTTGCTTAAATGTGTCCTTCTCATTCTGCACGTCAAACTGTCTTCTTGGTTCGACAGTCTTCTTCACCCACTGGTGTTGTACTGGATCTTGTCAGGATGCATCGTTTCCTGTTTTATCTCCTCCGTGCATAACTATGTTGTTTTTTCGTCCTTCATCCCTTACTTTGGCTGAAATCTATTGAACATTCTGGTTGTTTTGATTCCTCTTTTCTTGGATATTCTCTAGTAATGTAGGACATTGTTCCGTGTCATGATCTAATGTGCAACAATACATACAATTTGCTGGTGGAAGTTGAAATTCCCTTGCATAATGTCCCGGTTGTTGACAATTGTGACATACCACTGGTCCTCTACCTCTTCCAAAGCCTCCTCTTGTTCGTCCTCCACATTTGTAGCCAACTCAATCTCCTCTCAGTGCATTATATTGAGGCGCCTGATTGTATTGCATGGTATTGTACTAAGGTTGTGTTGTGTGTACTATGGCTACGCGGTATTATATTGTTGATGCACAATATTATACTGTTGTTGCACAGTGTTGTAGGGAGATGGAACTTGGTTAAACTATGGTGTGGCTTTCCCAGTTATCATTTCTGCCTGCACCCTATATGTGTCTAATGTCCTCTCTCACATCAAATCCATAGTTCTACAATCTTTGTCATCATGGCCCACTAACTTGAAAAAGTTGCAATATGAACTCTTTGGGACGGTTTGGTATTTATGCATCATTGGGAAGTGATATGGATCGTGGCCTAGTTTCTTACAAATTTCACACCATAGTCCTCATGTTGGTAATGGATTTGGAATTCCTACTACCATATACTATGTGAATGTTGGACATTCATTCTTGTGGTGTCCTTCTATCCTGCATGTGCTACACCAAAAGGATTCTCGTTTGTCCTTACTTTTGTTCTGGTTTAGCTAGAATGTTAGGTTCTTCAAATCCTCCTTCAGTTCTTCGATGGCTGGATCCGTTTGTTGATATTGGTTTTCTTCCAGCTGCAGGGTTGCCTGCAGAGCCTATGCCTGTGTTTGAAACTTATGTTGTCGCAATGGGTATTTTAAGTGTGGTAGCAGTGAATTGATGAATAGGTGCATGTAATGCATATCGGTCATGAGATATTTCAATTTTCCTTTCAGTCGCTTGAATCTCTGGTCAATGTCCCATACGGATTCTCCTAGCTTCTGTCTAATTTCTATCATCTTGTTCATGTACTGATCTTATGAACTTGGATTCTAGAACTCATTTATCAACAATTTCTTGATGTTTGCAATCATTCTGGTTGTTCATAGTGGGTTGTTTGTAGCTAGACTCATATACCAATCCAGTGCACGATCCCTTAGTGTAATCGCTAGCTGCACAAGTTTAGTATCTTCGTATATGATCTATTTTTATTCCCAAATCTTTTCACAGATAAACAAATGTTTTTTTGGGTCCTCCGATGCTTCTCCTTTGAATTCTGGTAACCTGATGGTGGGATCATGTCCTACCATCCTAATGTTGAACTACTACCTCTGTGTAGTGTAGATACTTGAATAGTGTTCCCTAAACTAGATCCTCTAGTTGTTGTACGTTGTGTAGATGTACTTCTTACTGTCTTTCTTCTCCCGAAATTTGGTTGTCTAAACGATGGTGTTCTCTTTGGTGTATTAGTCACACATGGGTTTATTGGTTCCGCACTGACATTAATATGGA
Organism: Picea mariana; assembly: GCA_032191745.1. NCBI lineage: Eukaryota > Viridiplantae > Streptophyta > Pinopsida > Pinales > Pinaceae > Picea > Picea mariana. Next base: position 18,540 of record JASDQU010946660.1, on the reverse strand, counting down.
TAGGATTGTTGCCTTCTCTTCTCGCTCTTGGACCTCTCGTCTTCCTCTCATATGTTGTGCACAGGATTTCCTCAATCTACTCCACAGCCCTAGATCTTCTACCTCTTCTTCATCACTCTCCAAGCCTTCCCTCGTGGCTACGACTCTCCTCTTTGTATTCACCTTGTATTGGTAGGGTACTCCACTGTGTGTTGTTCCATCCGTCGCTATGATCCGCTTGATCTGGTCATCGTCCATCATGATTGGGTCCAAGGGTTCCTCCTTCTTCCCTTTATCCATTCCTCTTTCCATTTCTCCTCTTTCTGTCAGTGCTTCCCCCCTTCCCCCATGCATGCAGGGAAGTTTAGTTGTCTGACTCCATCACCATTACACCTTTGTTGTATAGAAGTATCTTAATATATGTATACAACGATCTAATATACCTTCCTCAATGCCCACGTATAAATTATTTCTCCACTGTAGTGTACAACTTCATTGTATCTATTGCAAACTCTATTATAAAGCCTGCTACAATACTATCGAGCCAAAAATCTACTGCGCGGGTGAATTTATTGTTCATCTGCTGTAACTGCTCAATCTGTACTGAGGTCCACTCTAGCTGTCGGATTCGGTTTGTTGTGTGGTTGTCCTTCAACCTTAATATCCACTCATGTAGTAAGTGTGGAAAATCAAAGAAAAAGACTTCATGCAAATCAATAAACACATATTTCTCAAGATATTTGCGTGGTGTTACTCTAAGGTTTATGTTATCTTTCTGTGAAAACTCAAACTCTTTTATCTTCAACAAGATTTCAATCTCTTCTTTTGTAGGATTTCACAATCTCAACATTCCCCTCTAGCGGCTCATTCTTTCTACCTTCTCGTAGTTCAATTCAATGTTCTTTGGACCCGTCTTCCGCGGATATTACAGATCCCATCTACTCAATCCTATACTATTCCAACCAACAACAACAAAACCATTTGTTGGTTACTTTTTATATGTCTAAGTTTATATCTTCAACTTGATTGACCCAGGGTTCATGTCTATTGGGGTTCCAACAATTCCTCTAAAACTATCGGCCCTCCTGGTAAACCAGAAGACAACGCAACACACAGGGTGCACTGCACAGTCTCACCCAAGATAGTCTTAATGGGTGGATGCAATACTCATGTGTTTGCAACTCAGGATTGAGCGAAGATCTAAGAAGTGTACGTTGAGAGTTCTATTTCAATTTATTAACGCAATAAACTGTCATTCATGATTATGCATGGAATATAATCAAATCATTCATTTAGCATATCAACAACTACTTAAAACAGTAAGGAAACACACACATTCAATCACATAAATTAGGTTGTACTGTGGTTCACCCCCTCCTGGGCTACGTCCACAAAGATCTGGCTCTCAAGCTCTTTTATTATAGTAGTTCCAAAAATACAGCACCACATGCTTTACAACTCTTTCCCGATGGGTCAAGATCTATTATGAGGCAGACTAGATTGCACCAGAATCCTCATCCTACGATCTAAACCTCAAGATCCACCCTCCTTACTCATATATAACTCAACAACTTAAAAATTAGGTCGTATAAAAAAATATTACAACTAGTTATCAAAACATGACTCCTCCTCTAGACTCGCTATATCCTGTCTGAATATGGTCTCCACGTTCCTCTCTCCCACTCTAGGAGACCTAGGTATCTATATTTATACATTTCTGGCTCACCATCCATTACAATGCATTGCAAAAAACCTAACCTTAACGTCGTTAGGTCTTCCATGCATGTGCGCATGTTGCTCTTCCTTCCAGCTGTTGCTTTCCTAGTGCATGCCTTCTTCACAAAATAGCCTTTCTTTCTTCTTCGGCCTGCTTCCAATAGTGGATGAAGTGACCAACTCAATCACAGCATTAAGAGAAGAACTCAAATATAAATCCATTGTCCAAAATATTTTGATATCATTACCTATGAGGTATGATGCCAAGATTTCTACCCTTGAGGATAGACCAGACCTTAATAAGCTCATAGTGGATGAAATACATGGGATCTTCACAACATATGAGATGAGAATAGGGAAACAGAGACCAAAAAAAGGAGAAAAAACCTTCAAGGCATCAAAAGAAAAGAAGAAATAGGAGTAGGTGTCTAATAAAGATCATTCAAATATATCTGATGAAGAAATAACTAACTTCCTGAAGAAATTCAAGAAAGGCATTGGTATATACAAGGGAAATTTTCCTCTAATATGCTTTAACTGTGGAAATATTGGACATTTTTCTTTCAAATGACCCTATCCAAAACAAGAAGAAACTGATGATGAAATAACTTTCAAAGAACAAAAGAAGATCATAAAAACCAAATACAAATGGAAGGTCTATAAAAAGAGGAAGACCTTTTACAATAAAGAGGACAACAACTCATCTAAAGAAAGTGAATAGGAAGAGGAATCTATGCATCTATTTATGGGTATATAAACCCAACATAATCACATTAAAAATACCTTTGATATTGAAGAAGACAACTCTGAGCTTAAATGAGAAGTATACCTCGAAGCATAAATGATCAGTGCCCTGGATGCACTCAGAAAGTATAAAAAGAAGAACGAGTTGTTAAGAGGACAACTACTAGAATTTGAATAAGAACAACAAACAAGAGAGAAGGAGGTTTAAAAAACCATAAAATAATCAGAGAAAATCATCATTGACTTGAAAACTCAACTTCGGTAAGTCAAAAGAAATAAATAAATCTTGAATGAACAAATCAAAGAAAAAAAACAAGTTTGTAAGAAAATAGAGGATGAAATTAGTCAGTTGAAAGGAGAACTAGAAAGAGGAAATCACCAGTCAAAGTTTGATAACAATTCAAAAATTTTGAATGATATTCTTAACAGCCAAAGATCACCAAATGATAAAGAAGGACTAGGATATGATTCAATCTCTATTGCCTAGAAATCTGATAAAACGTCAATCAACTATGCAGATGATCCTAGAAATTCGTTAAAAAGAGAAGATAATAAGATGGATATGGCACCATTAAAGATTGTTTTTAATAAACAAAAATCATCACCTCCTCCAAAAGGAAAAGGTAATACAGTGATCAGAAGGACTCCCCCTAATAGATATTAGCATATCTTTCTTGAATATTTCTATTCATGCAATAACTTTGGACATAAAGCAATACATTGTAAAGCCTATAGTAACTACAAACCAAAAAATGTCCAAAGATATAAGAACAACAAGAATGATGTAGAGAAAATAAATTTTAATTCATTCTCTCCTTTACAAGAGTACAATGTTTAATGCCATAAGTGAAAAAACTATGGACATATAGCCAGTGAATGTAGATTACCAATGAAACCATTGATGATCAGGGGATCAAATTTTGCTCGATTTTCAAAGTGCTCAGAATGCGACCAAAATAGTGCCATTGCGTCCGTCTCGTCTTCCTGATTCCGGCGGTATATTTACTTTCTCAAATGGAGTCCGTATGAAGGAGATATCGCGATTTGTCCGCCAAGCCAAACAGGCAAAAATTTTGGATGCTGACTGTACCTGTCTGTACAGTCCATACAGTGACGTGGCAGGACCGTACAGGCCGTACGGTGATGATGTGGCAGTTGGTTATTGGTTGGTTGCTGGCATATTGGATGGTGACACGTGTCTGATTGATGGCGAGTAATATGAGGACACGTGGCCCAATCCTTGGGCACCACGTGTCCCCTCATTTTTGTTCATTTGGTTATATAAAATTGTATTGGGAGTCCGCGGGGTTCGACCCCCGGACCTCCCCCAACACTAACGCCTTCATAACTCTCCGCTAACCAAAGTACCGCCATTTTTTCCTTGTTAGCATTACGAGAAACATTATATATACGTTTGAAGTGTTGTATATCGGACGGGGGGTCGGGCTGGGGCTAAGCCCCGACCCGTGGACATATCACATTGCATATGACCCAACATATATGCATAGCCCAAACGTTTTGGCGCGCACACAATTCATTGTATTACATTGTATTGCAATGCATTGCATTGCAATGTATTATATATATATATATATATATATAAACCGTGTGTTAAATGTTGGCGCAGGAACCAAACGGAAGTTGCACGGTTTCAAATGGTTTAACCACCTTTTTGCCCAGCGCAAGGTCACATGGCCATATGCCTAGGTGTCGAGGCGGTTAGGGGATGGAGGCACCTTAACCGTCCTACGGTTTGCACCGTTGGCGCGGTTGCGCCCGATGCTGGGTTTTTATGCTTAAAAGAGCATGTGAGCCAGGTTCACTCAAGGGGGGTGCGAATTGTAGAACCAGAGACAACAAGTTTGGAGAAGGAGACTTCCAGGAGGCTTATCTTTCTCATTTTTCGACCGTTTCAGGTGCTGAAAGAGCCCAGACAGGGGTTTTGGGATGCTGGGAAGCCATTGGAGCAGTTGGTTTGTCATTCTGAGCATTGTAAGACATGTTTTTGAGCACTTTTTGAGCAATTAATAATAATGATCCATTGGAAGCTGGACCAGGAGATGTAGCCCATAAGAGGGGTGAACTCCTTTATCAATTGTTGTGCACATGTGTTTATGTTCAATGTTTATGCTGCTGTCTATGTGTATTTTGCATAAGTA
>JASDQU010946660.1:0-12658 GCA_032191745.1 Picea mariana | reverse complement strand
CCTCTCTGCAATTGTGTGTGGCCCCTTTACTCCATATGTGAGTCAAGTCGGCAAGCTATCGTCAGCCTGCATCACCAATAATCATGTCAGAATGTCGTCATCAAATCATCACATCAAGTCAACATCATAATAAACAAATCAACCCAAAAGCACACTCCCTGACTCGGTCCGGAGTACAAGGGGGTCTACCGATGCCTCCGCATCCTCAAGGTCACAAACCTGCACACTCAATCAACTGAGTCAATAGCACCCGTATACATGAATAGTAACGCATTTTATCGTCTGTCAATCACATCATAGTCAATATACAAGGTCCAACATCAAAAAGGTCCAGATCACTTGCGAGCAAGTGTCCTCAAAGAATAAGTGTCCTCAGTGCGCCAGAGCGGGTTGTTACAAATTGACTCAGTAAAGATTTGTGTTGATTATTGCCCAGTTCATGAATTCTGTCGATTTTATCGCGCCTCTATATGTTGACTGTGTGGTGATCAAACATGAAGATTTTTGGTCGTTATCCGTGGAGTATGATTTCATCCGATTACAAAGGAAGTATTTACATATCGTGCTTTTAACTAAGTGATATCAACCCGCTGTTATGATTATAATTGGTTAATGATAGTTATAACCATTGTTTTTTACCATACTTGTGAACTGTTTGAAACTCAGTGAACGAAGACTGTGGCTGGATTTTATGGATACAATTATGCATGAAACCGTGATGGCTTTCTCTATTGGCAATGGATTAAACGATATGAATCTTATTCAAATCAATAATTATTATTTTGTATCTCATATGATTTGGTTTACCATTGATTGCATTTATGAAACAGTCTTGTTAAGATTTGATTCAATTTTATGTCAATTGGAAAAAGAGAGCATTCTTACCCTGTCCCGATTACATTCTTTTTTTATTTGATTTAAATTAAGGAATAATTGAATTATTAGTAATTAGTTTTGGATTCGATTGTTATTTGATTATATCTAGTCCTGTTTGCTATTTTTGACTAGCTATAGAATCAGATGATTCTGTAGCTAAGTCTGTAAAGTCAATTTTTATTGTTTTCTTAATAAAACATCCTTCTAATTTGATCTGTGTGTTCTATTGCAGGAAAATTCGAATCGGAAATAGATACCATGAGCAGTTAGGGGATGATCTACATATTTTATTTGCATTTTATTTCCTTAGTTTAGGAGATTTTGGGATATTCCCCCAGATTATGTAAAACAATTTGCTATTATTCACAAGGATGTTTTACCTTGTGAGAAACCTATATAAACCTATGGTTTTTGTAATAATAATCATCCTCAGTTGTGGGAGAACAAGGATATGTAATTCTGATTCAAACTGGAGCAGAATTGATGTTTTGTCATAGCTTTTGCTTTTCAATATATCAACACTTTGTTTCAAGTTTTGTATATCATTTTGTTTATGGTTTAGTATTACTTTGTTATCTAAATCAAATGCAAATGATATAATTTCTTACTGTTATACATATATTGTTTCTTCCAAAGAGATAAAGGAAATAATAGTTGTTGATTCATTCTTGTGAATGATAGCTTTGTCTTCTTCATAGATTGAATTGTTATATAAGTTTTTTGCATAATAGGTTTCCCTTATTGCAGAGATTTATCATCAGAAAATTGTTATGATTTTCTTTTATGTCTTGTTTGTCCTGTAACATACTTCAAGGAGAAGCATAGTTGATCGTTTACGGAAATCTTAAGGACCAAATGGTGTGAATTTCTTCCTCCAACCAGCTTAAGAAGTCATCTTACACAGGGCAGACTTGGAGCGTGTCCAGGTCAAATAGTTAGATGCTTACTGTTTTTATCAAGTAGTTTAATATAAATGATAGTTTAGTTAGATTTATATTACATTGTTTAATCTCAGTTAATATATATATTAAATTGTTTAATTTCAGTAGTTTGCATTTCTTTTTCATAAAATATAAAAATCAAAAAAGAGATTCATGGTTGTCTTAGGGCAGAATTCATACGATTTTTGCAGGTTTTAATCAAATCTGTAAGTTGTTCATAGTGTATATTTGTGAATAAGGAATATTATAACTGATAATTAGATAGTTGATTTGAGTTATTATAATCATAAAAATTATTTTGTATATATAATAGTTAGTAGTTTGTCGTTAGATTAGTGTAGTTAGTTTAAGTTTGTTTTATTAGTTTCTAGTTTCCTCTATTTTACTTAGTTTCTTGTATTTAGTCATAAGTTAGTTTGTTTTATTTACCTTTAGTTAGATTTCTTAGCTCAGATCATTTCTCTTTGGTTTTCATAGAAGACCTTAGAGCGGCCAACGGAGCCGTTAAACTCGTCAGGGTGGTCCATTCCAAACGGCTTGGTTTATTTAGACAACCCCGCACCGGTTCCACTCTCCCAGTTGACGGACGGTCAATTTCGCCTGCCAAAAAATGGTGCTAGAAGGAGGGCCCAAACTAAATTGATGGCATGAGGTGTTCGCAAGACTCCTCCACCCCCTAATCGCTCCCCTATAGTGACTAGAAGTCGTTCATTTGATAGTATTCCCCCTCAAACAACAACTACTTCAACCTAAGATCCTCAGATCACAGTTGAACCAGCAACCCCTAATCCCATAGGTGGTGATATACAAGAAATTTTTATACAATCTCTTATTAAATCACACAGAGCCTTTGCTCTGGATTGAATGCATCATGGAAGAAAAATGAAAACTGCAGTAATAGAGATCGATGAAATTCATTGAGGAGATCCAAGAGCTCTTTAAAAAGTACAAGCTATGATTGCACAGTGTTTTAGTAGGACAACAACATTCTGATGTACATGACATCCTGTAGAGACAACAAGAGGAAAGATCTTGTCAAGGAAAGTTAATATTTAGGAACAAAGGGAAAAATAGAGGATGTGTAGCATGAGATTTAGCAAATGTGCAGAGTAAGATGAAACATAGAGCAGAAGAAGAGTAGAATGACAGAAAGAGCAGAAGCAGAGAAGAATAATAGAAAGAGCAGAAGCAGAGAAGAATGACGAAAAAAGATGATGCAGAGCAGATCAGATAATGGTGACAGGGGGAGTCGTCCACACATGATAAGATTGATAAAGGAGTTCGAGTAAGAGAGGTGAGCAATTTTAAGTATTCTACAGAGGATACAGTGGAAGCTGAAGATGAACAGGTCCAAGAATCAGAAAGAGAAGACTCTGGTTCAGATACAAATATTATACAGGGCTCAAATGAAAGAGTCCATCCCATCAGGGGGAGTTTGCATTGATTTAATCTCTGATATATCCTAAAAATACTACAACATCTCAGGGGGAGAATGTTCTCTTTGACATTGATGTCAAAGGGCGAGAAAAGAATCTGGGTGCCTTTGTCGGCATCAATGCCAAAGGGGGAGATTGTTGGAAAATGTTTAACAGGCAACATATGCTTGTCATTGATGGAAAGTACAACAATGAAGATGGAACAAGTACAGGAAGAATGTAACAGACAAGAACCCTTGATACGATTAGAAGAGATAGTGCAGAGGATGTTTTGGTATGTTTTACAGGCAGCGTATGCTTGCCATTGATAGCAAGTACAACAGTGATGATGGCTTGAAACCAGCAGCGATGATCAACAGCGCAGTGATATTCAAGAAGATCGAATGATCAAAGGCAATGCAACCAGGAAAACAGAACATAAGTTCATGTTGATTGAATGATCGAAGGCCCGTAAAGCTTGTGCAGCATTCCTGATCGTTGGATCCCATCCAAACTTCCCGACAGCATGAGGGTTGTTAGATCTGAATATAGACAAGAAGAGCGTGTTGAAGAGAAGGACAGATCTCAGGCGTTAGATCCAAGCACAGGACCCGACCATCATTGGATCAAGAAGAACATGAACATTCTTTAAAGTGCAAGAAGAAGAGGGTGTAATCAAAATATGCAAATTCACGATAAAATCTGATCCGTCAGATCAAACTTTGATCTGGACCGTTAATTCCAGTCACTGTCGGAGTATCGGGGATGGGGACTTTGAAATGTCAAAATCGCTTGACAACAACAACCCCGAAATCATGATATGCGATTTCACGATTTAATCATAGCCATTGAATCGAGAGTGAATCTAGACCGTTGATCATAGCTCATGTCAGAGTTTCACGAATCACGATATCAAGGAGACAAGAACACAATGCAAAAGAAATTCCGAAATCATGATATGCGATACCACGCTTCAATTGTAGCCATCAAGTCAAGCTCAGATCTAGACCGTTGATCATAGCTCATGTCGGAGTTTCACGAATCGCGATATCAAGGAGACAAGAACAGAATGCAACAAAAATTTTGAAATCGCGATATGCGATATCGTGCTTCAGTCTTAGCCGTCAAGTCAAGCTCAAATCTGGACCATTGATCTTATACCATATCGGAGTTTCACGAATCGGGATATGGTAAGGCATGCAACATGAATGTTGAAAATGCAATATGAGAAATCGCGACAGCCATTGAATCAAGAACCAATCTCAACCATTGGTATAACTCCATATCGGAGTTTTGCGGATTGCGAACTCAAGAGGCAAAGAACTCAATGCATCAAGAATGTTGATTTCGCGATATGAAAAATCGCGATTGAATCTGGACCATCAGATCAAGAAATGATCTGGACCGTTGATCTGACCTCTCACGGAGTTTCGGAGATCGAGATTTGTAAGTGACAAAAACTATGAACGTCAAGAATTCCAATTTCACGATGAGTGAATTCCTGACTTGATCTGAATCGTCAGATCTGATTATGATCTGGATCGTTGATCTGATCGCTTTACGAAATTTTTGTTAATCGGGATTTGTAAGTGAAAAGAACATTGAACATAAGGAATGTCAAAACCCGATTTAAAAAGGAAAGAATAATAAAGGTCATCCAACAGTGCGGATAAAACTTGACTGTGATCAGAGGGTTATTGTTCTTACTCACAGATTAACTCCGAAGTTTGGAATCTGTTAGCAAAACAGATTCTCGATTGCGAATCAGTTGGTGTTTCAGTTTCAAGGATAGGTGTTCTTGTTTTGGTTGAGGGAAGGCGAAGTGGAACTATCGAGAGAGATGTGCATAAAAGAAAATGAGTGACACGGAATTTGGCTAGCTGTTCTCGATAATCTCAACTGTAATAGAGAAGACGAAGAGTCTCAAACTTCCATAGAGGCCGAGGAATCTCAGCATAACACCCAGTGATGTTGAACGTGTGGTTGAACTGCCAGAGAAGCTGAAGAGTCGCCATGATGATCATGCAGAGCACTCGAGAGGTGGAGGATATCGGCACGGTGTGAGTATGTAGAGGAATCGTGCACATTGCATGCACAAGGGGCACAAAATCTATAAGTACATTGTACAGAGAAGAGATGAGGTTGATGTTGCTGTTGGAGTTGTTGTGGTGGCTGTGTAGAAGGATTGAAGTGTGAGCTAGGAGGCAGAACGCAGGAGTAGAAATACACAATAGAGGAAGGTTGCATTGAAGGGACATGAGGCAGAGAGTATAAATGGCAGAAGAATAGACAACGCAAGTGATGTGTGTAGGAAGGCAGTGAGGCAGACAGAGCAACAAATTGTTTCAGAATAGTGATGAGTCTGGTAAGCCATTGTTGAACATTATATCACTGTAATAAGTTTCAATAGCAAAGAATTATTTTAGGGTGTTTGGGAGTTTCTAGGGAGGACTGTTGTCCTCAGAAGTTCAAGTGGGTGCTTGAACATAGGGAGTTGTATCTTCCATCTGGTTGCATCCAGAGAAACCAGGGTGGCAGGGTGGTGCAAGGGAGAACTAGTGTTCTCTGTTATGTAGGTTGGAGCCTGTGTAACTGGAAGTTGGTGCTTCCATCCAGTTGGTGCTGGAACATTCAGGAAGTTGCTGCTTGCATCCAGTTGGTGCTGGAGTATTCAGGGAGTTGGTGCTTCCTTCTAGTGGGTGCTAGAGAAAACAGAGAGTCGGTGCTCTCAGCAAGTTGTATCTTGCAAAACAGAGGTTGTAGCCTCATTATGAGTTGGTGCTCATATGTATGATAATGTAAAGAATGTAACCTATTACTTATCATATAAAGAAAAAGAGGTTTTTACCCTGTATGGGTTTCCTTAGGAAATATCTGTCTCTGTGTTTCTCAAATATGTGAATGATGCTGAAAGTGCCATTGTTTATTTCCCTGCATTAATGTGATCATAATTCAATGTTTCTGCAAAGAGCTTAAAAGAATCATAATTGTTTAAGCTCGATAACCACTGATTCACCCCCCCACCCCCCCTCTCAGTTGTCCAACAGGGAGCATCCCCAAGGAAAGATATTTTTTTCCATTAATGTCAAAGGGGGAGAGAGAAAAACATTATTGAGGAGCGATGGTCATGGGAGGAGAATGAGCATTAGAGTATGAGTGTTCCCATCAATGTTGGTGTTTCGATCAATACCAAATGAGTAGATTGTTGGACAATTGGTTTGGATAGTTGGTTTTCATTTATTTCAACCCTTAGGGATTGATGTCAACCCTTATAGATTGATGTCAACCCTTAGAGATTGATCTTAACCATTGGAGATTGATTTCAACCCCTGGAGAGGTCAAGTGATATGGATGATATTGTTGGATAGTTGATTGACATTTGTATGATCAAGATTAATTGTGAGTTAGTTGAGGTGTGGTCATGGGACCCGAAGTTGATCAAGGAATATAGAAAATAAGGACAGTGTAATTACAAGGAATACTATCATAGATGGTTAATACATTTTCTACCATTTCTGGTGCTATTGGTACATCATGTGGTTCCTCGCGATTGAGGAAATATGGATTTGTGAAGTTGGAGGGCCCTCAATAATATTATAGAAACCCCTAAAAGGTCAACAATAATTCAATTATTATAGAATCTCCTAGTGTCAATGTTTCATTGAAACATGGACAGGAGATCTAGCTAAAGCAATTACAAACAAATCTTATCAAGAAAGAAAAATAGATTCAATATGGAAAAATGAGAAAATATATTCACACTACTCTAATGAGTTGATGATTGATACATAGATGATGATCAATATGATCATTATGATACAATGAATGAGTGGAATACACTAATATATAGAGAAGAAAAAATCATAATTAAGAAAAACAATCAAGCAGTTAGCTTTCATTAGGAATGCATACATGCATAATAGTGATGGTCTAAAATAAAAAGTGTAAAATAGAACTAGTTAGTTAACTCCCACTAAACTAGTGAGTCGAAAATAGTTTTTTCTCCAACACCCCCACTGAACATCACTATGGAGTAAAAAATGAGTCTCAACTACTAGGCCGTATTAGGTACTCATGTACAATGCAACCGATGAACACTGAATAAAAATGAGGAAAGAGGGAAAACCACGTGGGAACAAAACCCCCCTTCAAAAGACAATGTGTCAAAAGAAGAAAATGTAGTTTCTAGGCAATTGTGTTATTCACTGCAAGATCATTCTGCAAAGTCTGAAACTTCTTCTCATTGAAAGTATTCATGAAGATGTATAAATATTTATGGATCTGATGAAGTACTTTGGCAACCTGTTGTGCCTTGTACCTCTTGATCATGTGGACCCATCTGCACCTGAAAATATTCCTTTCTGGTGGAAGTGGAGCCATATGCCAAGTCGGATTCTTTAGAAGTGAGTCATACTCCTTCTGCATGGTTTCTTTCCATAATGGATTTCCCATAGCCTCACTGTAAAGTTGTGGATCAGAATATTGAACCACATAGCAATGCATGGGAATCATAGGTTCATAAGTTGAAAGTACATGAGATGGATCCTCATGCTGAGATTGAGTCCTCAAATCCAATGGATTCCTTACAAAGTTTCCTATTGCCTGAAGTATGGATTGTTCCCACTTGGGCATCTTCTAAATCTTCCGCGTTTTCTCCTCATCTTGCTTTACTACCTGCTCAACTTCATGTTCAAAATCCTTTGAATATGAGTTTGAATTTGATTATGAATTTAAGTGTATGGAATCATCATCTCTGATGTCTATAATCGATGGAAGGAAAAGAGTTTATGCATGTTGCACTTGAGGTGCATCCAAAGTACTCTCCTTATGTGTAAGTATAAAAGAGGATTCATCATCAGAAAACATAGTGGATTTATACAACCTTGACTTGTGATCCACCTCACCAATTGCAATGATGGAATTTTCATGCATGTCAATTACTGAAACTGAATCTGATGTAAATTCAACATTTTACCTTTATAAGTGATCTGATAAACTAAGATAATATTCATAAAAAGAATTGGAACATGTAAAACATTCTCAAAACTACCATTATGGAGTTGCACTCTTCCCTCTCATACTACTGCTACTAGAGTATCATCCCCCATGAGAATAGGGGGTCTTGAGCATGGACTCAAAGAAGTAAAAACTTCCCTTTTCACTTCCATATGATGTGATGTGCCAGAATATATTATCCATGAATCAGATGAAGAATTAATTGCAAAAAGAGAATTATTATTTCCTTTGTTAGGAGAAAGATCTTCTTCCTTCTTCTTCTTGACTCCCTCTGGAATGATGTTTCTGAGGTTGTTATGTTGAAGTTCTTGTGCCATAAGATCAATTTGTTTATTCATTATTGTGGATTATTCATGATTCAGTTTATTGCAGTAAGTGCACTACTTTCCCTTCTTATTCTTCTTGGAATTTGAAGAGTCTTTGTAACCTGAAGAATCATTGAAGGGTTCAAAATATCCATCTTTCTTGTTATATTTATCCTTCTCATTTTGTTTGTATGATCCTTTTCTATCATGCATGGTGAGTGCATGTAATTTGGGATCCTTGATTAGGCCCATATGAATTATTTTTTTCTTCTCATGTGTGAGAGAATCAATGAATTGATCCATGGTATGCATCTTTCGATTTTCCCCATAAGATACATGCCAGAATGGAAAGTGGAAAAATAGATAGCATATGGTGGTCCTAGCTTGGCCAAGATTGTTAGAATAAGTTGGTCCACTTTTTTAGACTTATCAATAAAACAATATGCTAATATCAATATCAAATATTTAATCTTAGTAAATAAATCTTTTATCATCAAAACTTTTAGGATCCAAAGTACTAAACTCTAACTCAAGCATATGACCTCTCATATTATCCTTTCCAAACCAACTTTCCAAGGTGGTCTAGATCTCCTTTGGAGTCTTTCATGTGGAAAAATGAAACCATAGATCAATTGAAATCAATTCAAGAAGAAGGCATGTGACTTCATCCTTTCGGTTCACCCATCTCATCTTCTCAATTGCTAATGTAGCTTTTGTTTATGTCCCCATCATCAAGTTGTACAATCCTTTCCTTCTGAGTCGGAATGTTGCCTTAGAATTCCAATCAAAATAATTGTATGGTGTGAGGATTACCACAATTTTTTACTGTAGAATAGGTTTCATATCCATATCTCCCTCTATTTCTAAGAACCCCTAAAAAAAAAAACTGAGAAATCACTGCAAAAAAGGCACCTTAAGTAGAAATTTTGTATCAATTTCAGTAGGCAATATTCAATCTTCCTTTATGAGAAAAATCTGAGTAATCTTACAAAACGTTTGAAAACCCACTTGCAGAATGGGTCGATTTACTTCTCCTGCAAGTCGTTTCCTAAAAAAGTTAATATTTTGGGAGATATAACTGCAACAATAAAGGGGTTTTTAGAGACTATCACACCTTTCCTTAAGAGGCAGAGCTACTAGTCTTTAGTTTGTCTCCCTTTTCAAGAGTATTGGGAGTGACATGGTTTCCCTTTTCTAGTTTCTATGGTGTGACCAACCCAAAATTTGAAAAATTCATAAGTTTGGGTGCAACGATCGCTCCTTTCAATAGGGAGAGGGTGCAACCGTGTTTGTTACATGGATTTTCTCGCCAAACTCTGATTTCATTATTCTTTGGCTTGTTTTCCTTGCTCCAAGTAGCATAGCTCTGATACCATGTCAATGTTTCATCGAAACTTGCACAGGAGATCTAGCTAAACCAAGTACAAACAAATCTTATGAAGAAAGGAAGAGAGTTTCAATATGGAAAAATGAGAAAATATATTCACACTACTCCAATGAGTTGATGATTGATACATAGATGATGATCAATATGATCAATATGACACATTGAATGCGTGGAATACACTCATATATAGGGAAGAAAATTCTATAATTAATAAAATCAATCAAGAAGTTAGTTTTCCTTAGGAATGCATGCATGCATAATAGTGATGGTCTAAAATAAAAAGTCTAAAATAGAACTAGTTAATTAACTCCCACTAAACTAGTGTGTCAAAAAGAGTAATTTCTCCAACACCTAGAAAGTTATCAAGTAGTTGGCCAATCAAAGTTGTAGATACTAGAAGTTAATTATGGGTAAAGTTGTTGTAATAAGAAAATAATTAAAAATAAATTAGTTGCAATAAGAATTTATGAGTTTACTAACTATGGGTAAAGTGGTTACAACAAGAAAGTGGGTTAGACCTAAACAAAATAATATTGGTAAAACAAGTATAATATGGGCCCTAAAGGAAGGAACTTGGGAAGTATAAATAAGAGATCAAGAAAATCCCATTAGCACCTATTTAACATATTGAATATCTATCTTGTGAAATTTTATTGCCAGGTACTCATTGATATATTTGAGGTAGTAAAATTTTGATGCAACGAAGGAAGAGTGATGGAAGAATATAATCACTACATAGAGGAGAGAGGGTTTCATGAAAAACCCTGATGAGTGTCATCCTCGTGGCTCAGACTGTAAATGTCACACAAGGCACCCCCGCAGGTCAGACTGTAAATGTCCCGCAAGGCACCCTTCTAGGTTACCTATAGTCTATCACGCGAGGACCCATGCGACATTCAACTTCATCACATGAGTCACTATCAGATATGAAGGATGAGAGGTGTTTCAGGTTGCGGAAGCTGAGGAAAGGCTACATGAAGTGTGAAACAACCCTCCTAGTTAAGGACAACTACTCTGACAACAGGTGCATTTTTTTTTTTTGTTTTAATCGTGTGGGCGTGCGTGTAGGAGGGGGAATAGACACACTGAACTCCACATCGCCACTTGAAAACCAACAAGACGCAACCACGATGTTCAGCACAAAAGACTGAAGACTCACAAGGAATAACTACAACAAGATACGACCATAGGCAGGAGGTGCACAACACAACATTAAGACATACTGGGGTTGCACAGTCACAACACAGAGGGAAGAATCCATGGTGTTAGAGTTACTATTTATGCACAGGAATGTAGGGCGTTTAGTCTTATGTCTTCTCGAAAGAATATTAGACAGGCTCATGGCCGACTGCGCAGGCAGAACCTAGTAAGCCCCTCAGGTGTGTCGCAAGAGTGGAAACCCTGCCTTTAAAGGGCCCAAGACTCTTGATACGGCACTGGATTCTTGACGCAGAAAAAATACACAGACATATATACTAAGGCTTACCAGGAGGTGTCTAGGTCACTCCCAACACAAGCAGAGAAACAAGGGATTTATTACATCCAAGTACAATAAGGGTTAAGGAACAACAATCCACATAGGACTCATAAGCTAAGATACAACCTCGTCAACTACCCGACCAGTATTCCTGGCTAAAGGCCAATATCTAAGATCTAATAGGACGATAAATACCTATCACTGAACTGGTCTATGTTAATTGTAGTTTGACATCCTGAAGGCGGGTCATCAACCAAAGTGTCGATTACGAATTTAGGTCAGTATTGAGAGCATTTTAAAACTCAATAAGTCGATATGTACACCTTAAATTAGCATTAAGAATAGATCAACATTAAGGGTTTAACAACTTGAAGAACATGATACAAGTCATAATAATTTAACAATATTGGCATTGCAATAGACCTTATCATTAACCTTCAATTTAAACTAATGATAACCTTGCAGCTTAGACATCATCCCAAACAGTTCAATTAAACAAAATTAACATTGCGAATCACCCATCATCATTGACCTTGCAATTTAAAACAACCCTTATTATTGCAAATTAACAAGTAATATCATGGAAATTAACAAATATTAATATTGCGAATCAACCATCATCAGTTCCTTGGCAAATTAAAACAACCTTATTATTGCAAATTAACAAGTAACATCATGGAAATTAACAAATATTAATTTTGCGAATCAAACATCATCATTTCCCTGGAAGACTAAAACAACCTTATTATTGCAAATTAACAAGTAATATCATGGCAATTAGACAATATTAATATTGTGAATCAACCATCATCATTTCCCTGGCAAATTAAAACAAACCTTGCTATTGCAAATTAAACAAGTAATGTCATGGCAATTAATCAAATATTAAAATTGCGGCTTAAACAATGTTAATGTTACTATTTAATAGGTATTATCATTGCATTCAATTTAAACAATACAACATTGCCGACATCAAGTGTACTCTTTGCAAATTAACAAATATTAATTAAATCATGGTGATTAATTCGGTGGAGGGTAATTGTGTGGAATTGGTGCAAATCAAATTTAAATATACCCTTGCAATAATAACCATGACAAACCGCTAACTAACTCCCC
Organism: Picea mariana; assembly: GCA_032191745.1. Taxonomy (NCBI): domain Eukaryota; kingdom Viridiplantae; phylum Streptophyta; class Pinopsida; order Pinales; family Pinaceae; genus Picea; species Picea mariana. Next base: position 125 of record JASDQU010946660.1, on the reverse strand, counting down.
ATTTGCAATAATCAAGACGTCCATACCCTAAATGATAAACAACTAAAGAATTAAACCCCCCTTTTTTTTAAATGAATAATGAACGAATAAAGCCCGTCTCAATGACAAATGAAGAACCAATCTGG
>JASDQU010946659.1:23832-37950 GCA_032191745.1 Picea mariana | reverse complement strand
ATAAATTAAAGGAGCTTAATAACTTTAAATTATTAATAATAAGACTTTACGTATGCAGGGGGGGAATGAAGCAATAAATGAAGGATAAGGTAATAAAGGCATGGGATAAGGTAATAATGGGGAGTATAGGGAGTCGATGGATGGGGGGAGATATGACGGGTAAGAGTCCTATGGGAGATCATTATGAAAATTTGGGGAGGAAGAATTATTTTGGGGGAGGAGAGGGCACTGTATTTTTGGTTTGGCATATTTTCTGGTGTTGGGAGTTTGATTTTGGGGTTTTGGTGAACCATTACAGGGGGCACCGGGTTGCTGGGGGTTTTGGGCACGGGGGCCAGGATTCCTTACGGTATCCTGGAGCTAGGGAGCCGGACAGGCTACTCCTAGTTGGCTGGGTGGTTAGTCGATTTGGCCAGGGTTTGGTAAAAGTAGCAGGCTGGACAAAGCAACAGAGAAGACGGACAACAAGATAAGCGAGAGTTTAGCATCAGGAAGAGGTATTTTATTTATAAATTTTCTGAGTTATGTGATGATTATGTAAATTATTAGCATGTTGTTCGTAAATTTAATTCATGCTGTGGATAAATTAAATTTTCTGTTGAATATTATATGCTCATACGATGATTATTGAATTACTTAGGCATTGAAAGAAATTTATGTTTAATTGTATGAATTTTATCAGGCTTACTTAAATTTAGGTTCCTACAATACTCCCTCGCTTGAAAATTTTCATGAACGCCTGTTCATGAGCTCTTGCACGGTATGTCCATGCTTATGAATTTCTGCTTCATCTTCCCAACTGGCATCTTCAACCAGATGTCCCTTCCACTTGACCAAGTATTCAAAATGCTCTTTTCTCATGGTCTTTTTGCTAATCCTCTTGTCAATTATGCTTTCCATCTATGGCTTTTCAACTACAGGCATTTGTTTTGTCCATTGAATCTCTTTCTGTTCCTTCTCTGCTCATGCTTCCTCATCTCTGTAAGGGTACAAATCTGCAACATTGAATATCCTCCACTCTGTTTTTCCTTAAGCAGGTTTTCCCTCATGGAGCATTTTGGAATACATAACTGATTTCCCCTGAACAATAATCCATCCTAGATCATGTATTCAGTCCATTGACTTCTATCTCTGAGAATTGGATTCTCAGATGCCTCATATGCCTCCTTGAAGTCTGGATCACCCCTGTACATTTCTTTGAGGTTATCAAAACCCAAAGTATTGACTCCGAATTCCTGCATAAGCAAACATTTCTTGCTCAAAGCATCAACAACTTTATTAGCAGTTCAAGAAATATGCTTAATCACAAAAGTAAAATTCTGCATGAATTCAACCCATTTAACATGTTTTTGGTTCAACTACTCCCGTTGAGTCACGAATTGTAAAGCATGATTATCACTGTACAAAACAAACTCTTTAGGAACCAAATAATGTCTCCATTTCTTCAGTGCTTGTATGACTGCATAGAATTCTTTGTCATATGTTGAGTACTTGATCTTCGCTTCATTCAGTTTTTCACTGAAGTATGCGATCGGCCTGTCGTCTTGGCTCAAGACCGCTCCAATTGCAAATCCACTTGCGTCACACCTGACCTAGAATGTCTTGCTAAAATCCGGCAAAACCAGAATTGGTTGCTCTGTGATCTTCTTCTTCAGCAGGTTGAAGCTCTTCTCTGCTTCTTCTGTCCAGTGAAAAGATTTGTGTCTTTTCTTCACCATGTCCATCATTGGTGCGCCAATTACACTGAAGTTTCGGATGAATTTCCTGTAGAAACTTGCCAAACCATGGAAGCTTCATACTTCAAACACACTCTTTGGCGATGGCCAATTCTTAATTGCATCTACCTTTTTTGGATCCATCTTCAACTCATTTGCAGAGATAACAAAACCCAAATAAATGAGTTCTCTCCTCATAAATGACGATTTCTTCACATTTATCAGCAATTTCTCTTGCTGTAATCTCTTCATCACTACAACTGAATGCTTTAAATGCTCTTCTCCTGTTTTACCGAAAATTAATATATCGTCAAGATATACAATGACGAATTTCCCTATGAAATCCTTCAGGACTTCGTTCATCAGCCTCATGAAAGTACTGGGTGCATTCATTAAACCAAATGGCATGACAATCCATTCATACAACCCCTCATTCATCTTGAATGCTGTCTACCCTTCATCACCTTCTCTCCTCTGAATTTGATGATATACGCTTTTCAAATAAATCTTTGAAAAAAATCTCGTTCCACTCAAGCAATCCATCAAGTCGTCCATCCTTGGCAATGGAAATTTGTATCTGATGGTAATCTTATTGATTGCCCTTTAGTTTGTACACATCCTCCATCCTCAATCTTTCTTTGGGCTAAGCACTGTCGGAACATCGCATGGAATCAAGCTTTCTCTAATCAATCCTTTGTCCATTAAGTCCTGGACCTGTCTCTTAACTTCTTGATTTTCCTGCGGCGTCAACCTATACGTTGCTTTGTTCGGTAAACTGGCTCTAGGTATAACATCGATATGATATCTTATACTCTTGATAGGTGGCAACGAACAAGGTAGTTCATCCACTACTATATCAGCGAATTCTTCCAGCAACTCCTGGATTTCTTCTGGTAAATCATCTATCCTCGTACTGGTCAAAACAATTTTAGGCTTCCTGACCACAATAAATTGTGTGTCTTTCTTCTTCTTAACCTCCTTAAGAAGTTCCTTCCCACTCATGAGAAGTACAGTGTTTCTCACCTTTGTTTTCACCTCTTGGTTTTTAATCGGCAGCAACATGTGCGTCCTCCCATTTTTCTCCAGGGTGTACGTGTTCTTTCTCCCATCATGAATCACGTTTCTGTCATATTACCATGGTCTACCCAACAATAGATGACAAACATCCATGGGAATGATGTCACATAATATTTCATCCTTATATCCTCCTATTTTAAATTCAACTAAACACTGTTTAGTGACATTTACCTGATGTCCTTTTTGTAGCCACGAAACTCTGTATGGGCTTGGATGTACAACAGTTTCTAGCTCCAACTTTTCTACCATCTATGTAGATACGAGATTGTCTGTGCTACCGCTGTTCACTATGACCTTGCATACCCTAGCCTTGGTTTTGCAAGCAGTTCGAAACAGACTGTTTCTTTGGGCTGGGTTCTCTGCCTCTTTCTCCGGCTTCAAGAGAACTTTCCTCATCATTAAGGATATTCCACCCTCAGCATCTTCTACCTCAACATTCCGTCCTTGAGCTTCGACAATGTGAGTTTCACCACCATATTTCTTCTTATCTAGACACTCATAGGATTTATGTCCAATTTTTCCACAGACAAAGCACTTTACTTCACCGCCTCTGCCTCTTCCTCTTCCTCTAGCTCAAGGAAAAGTATTTCTATTAGCATACTACCCTCTCTGTGAGCTTCCTCCCCTCTCATGTTGAGTTTGAGGTTTCTTCCCCTCTTATTTAGATTTATGAGTTCTGTCTTGGGAAATTGTTTTGCCTCTGGCTTGACTTCTACCTCGCCCTCTTTGACCTTGCTTCTAGCTCAACTTCTCTTCTACTTTCAGAGCTATCTGATAAGCATCTTTTGTAGTTCGAATGGTCATCATGCTCATCTCATCTTGAATGTCATATCGCAGACCATTCATGTACCTGGCAACTTTTTCATCATCACTCTCTCGATGACCTGCTTTGATGTTTATCTTGTAGAATTCTTCAGTGTATTCTTTCATTGACATTAGCTTCTGTCTCAAATTCTGCATCCTCCAAAATAGAGTGATTTGATAATCCTTGGGTATAAATTTGGCTTTCATCTTTGCAACCATTCTATCCCAGCTTTTGATTTTCTGCTTGCCCTTGCAGCGTCTATCAGCCTGCAGTTCATCCCACCATAGTGCCGCATGCCCTTTAAGTTTAGTAACGACATGTTTGAATTTCTTGTCTTCCTCGACATCCTCATAGTCGAAGTATTTATCCAGAGCTCTAATCCAATCTAGAAGCTCTTCAACATCTAAGTTTCCCTCATACACTGGAATGTCCATTTTTGCTCTAGCACCTATCCTTGCAACAACCATGAATAGGCATTCGTCTACATCATCTTCGACTGTGACTTCTTCTTCTTCATTTCCAGCTTCATTTTCACTTTCAGCCTCGCTGATATCCCTAGTGTTAATTGTGCACCTCTGTGCTATCTCCATGCCATCAAGCCTGGCACGTAACTCGCTCATTTCTCTTTCTCTTGCTGGATCAGGCATTGGCATTGGCCTGTCCCTTCTTCTCGACGGCATGGCTGTAAAATGTTCCTCTTTTTCCTCTTCTACAGAAAGCAAAGAATTTGTTTTGAGCTCTGATACCAAATGATGCAGAACCCCGACCCTCGGGCCAAGATCCGCGCAGGATCATTCCAAATCTTCCCCTGAGTCTGATTGACTCTTTGATTTCCCCTCAGGGAATACTTCACACACACAACAGTGTTTTCCACAGGTCCTTATAGGTATGCCCACTTGATCAAACACAAGGTAAGAGCCCAAATCTCCTGACCAACAATATGATCGCGCCCTTTGCCGAATCGAGATTTTGGGTTTCGGAATATCACGATTCCTGCTGTCTTGTTTCTCGACTTTTCAACCCGCCTAAACTTGAAATGCCGAAACACCAAAATCTTTGGTCGCATCCTCCTCCACAGTTGTATTGCATTTCGCGACCTCAGGAATTCTGGAGCAAAGAATCCAGACCTCTTATCTTCGAAACTGCCGAAATGTCGAACCCCGATGCGTTCAGCAAAGGCTGGCTCCCCAATGAAACTTTTCGCCAATTCAGAGTTTCGGACTTCACGAATTCACAAATCTGGATACAAGTCTCTCGGTTCTCCAACCTCGGATACTCGAAACAGTCAACGGAGATTGACTCCACCTGGTGACGAGTACACGCCACCTGTCTTCCCCATTGTACTGTGTTTCCCACGTGGATTCTTGCCACCTGTCCACTCAAGCTTTCCGGCTTTCGGAACTTGAACAACCCTTCGAAAACCTTTCCTCTCCCACTTCAAAACCCTGAACTCCAAAATGGTGCCTTCCACGGGATCAATGGCTATAAGCCTTCGTTCGATCCAATGACCTGTGTTATTTCGGGCTTCCGGGTACCGGGAGTTTGAAACTCTCTATCCCAAAACGCTGCCTCCTCTGCTTTCCGACACCTGAAGTGCCGAAATCCCGAAATTCCACGCTAAAATCTTGTCGTGACTCCCTGCTTCGGGTTTTTTGCTCCACTATGCCCCGATTCCTTGTCGTCAGGACCCCCGAAATGCCGAACTCTGAAATTTCGAAGCGGCGAAATTTCTACGCCTCTTCTTCACACACGATAATCTATTTCGCGATTCAGAAGTTCAAGTGACCAAGGGATTTGGCTTGCACTCCAGACTTACAAACCCCGATTTACCGAAATGATCTTGATGGCTCTACGGTCATGATCAATGGTCAACGTTGAATCTTGAAACCAACGTAATGGGTTCATCCAACCCTTATCCACCCTGCAAATCCTCTGGGTCCTATGGTCCTCACGACTTCACGAGTTCTCCACGGAGAATTTCGACCGTCCGATTCACTCCTCAATGAATCTCTTGAAACGAGCGAATTTTCTTTCGCCGGAACTTAACCTTCTACGCGATGATTCAGCTCCCCATCTTGCTTTGAATGCTTCAAAGGCGCTGATCCTCCTGAGCTTTCTATTGCAACCTCAAGTCTCGAGAGGACTCCTGCACACACTCTTTGCGACAATATTTAAATACTTTTGTGTATTTGATTCTTCGACTCTGTGCACTCTCAGCAACATAAGTCCTTCACTCTTCAACCTTAGTTGATAAATTCTAAGGCTTCAACTAGCCTACGCACACCTTGCACGGCTTCTGTGCTTCACCTGCACTTCTGCTGGAATGAGAACAACGATATCCTTCCTGAGCTTTCTGAGATAAAACTTAGACCACTTGTCAATGCACTCCTTGCAGGAACTCTCTCAGGAAGAGAAACAATTGAAACTCATTCTTCTCTCTTAGACTTCATACATTCAACATGAAATCATACATTCAATAAAGAATAACAACAAAGGCATAACAGAGAGATTAAAACAACTGTAAGCATACCATTCAACATATGTAAACAACAAACATTATATCACCATGAAATCTAAGTCAAAGCTTCATATATTAACTCAAATACTCCTGTACATGGGTTCTTCTCTACAGCTATCTGCTACAGCTCAACAGTTTATGAAATCTCTCTTCTTCTGTTCTAATGATACAATAATACAAGGGTGAGGGTGTCTATATCCGTTTTCCCTCCTTCTCTCTAAACTGTCTAATCTATGAATCCAAATCTACCTACTTTCATTAATTACGTATAAATTCTTTTACATACTACAGATGTGAGCAAGGCTCAAAATCTGTTTACAATATCTAAGATATAAATGTAAGTAAGCTTTCCCCAGCTATCACATTAATATCCGCTTCATTAGTTTTTCAAAAACATTTCAAAATGTGTAAAATGTGTGCTGCGCTTCTCTATCTATCTTCCGCCTTATGCTTGCTTGGCTGGCTGCTTACGATGCTCCTGCATCATACTCCCTCGCTTGAAAATTTTCATGAACTCCTGTTCATGAACTCTTGCACGGTCTGTCCATGCTTATGAATTTATGCTTCATCTTCCCAACTGGCATCTTCAACCGGATGTCCCTTCCACTTGACCAAGTATTTAAAATACTCTTTTCTCTTGGTCTTTTAGCTAATCCTCTTGTCAATTATGCTTTCCATCTGTGGCTTTTCAACTACAGGCATTTGTTTTGTCCATTGAATCTCTTTCTGTTCCTTCTCTGCTCCTGCTTCCTCAACTCTTTAAGGGTACAAATCTGCAACATTGAATATCGGTGAGATTCCGATCCCATCGGGTAATTCAATCTCATATGCATTTGGCCCAAATTCCCTTATGACCTTGCACGGTCCAATCTTTTTCATCTTCAGTTTGTTATATGTTCCCCTTGGGAACCTTTCCTTCCTCAGATGCGCAAGAATCAAATCACCAACTTCAAATTGATGTTCTTGCCTGTGTTGATCTGCTCTCCGCTTGTATTCTTGACTTGAACTTTGCAATCGCTCCCTAACTTGGCTGTGAAGCTCCTTCATTCCTTATGCAAAGTACTCTGCACTAGCACTCCTGAATTCAGCTTGTTCCGAATCTTTCAATTCAGAAACTCCCCTTGGTTGCATTCCATATACAATTTGGAATGGACTCTGCCCTGTGCTTCTGTTAAGCGAGTCATTATAAGCAAATTCCGCCTATGGCAGAATGTGATCCCATTGACTGTGGTGTTGAGTCACTAAGCTCCTCAACAAATCTCCCAAGCTTCTGTTCACGACTTCTATCTGCCCATCCTTTTGAGGATGATATGCTGAGCTAAAAGACAAACTTGTCCCCAACTTCTTCTACAAAGTTCTCTAGAAATGTCCAACGAACTTGGTATCTTGATCAGAAACGATACTCCTTGGCAAGCCGTGAAGTCTGACGACTTCCTTGAAAAACAGGTTCGTAATATGAGTTGCGTCACTGGTTTTCTGGCATGGTATGAAATGTGCCATCTTTGAAAATCTGTCGACTACCACAAAGATCGAATCACATCCTCTTTGTGTTCTTGTCAGTCCCAATAAAAAATCCATGCTCACTACGTCCCATGACATTTCTGGTATGGGTAATGGTTGATATAACCATGTGTTCTGCCTTTTCCCTTTTGTGTGCTGACAAATCCTGCATCTGTCCACAAATTTCTTAACATCTGTCCTCATCCCTAGCCAAAAATATGAGCCATTCAACTTTGAAAACTTTTTATCATGACCAAAGTGTCCGACCAATCCTCCACTGTGTTTTTCCTTCAGTAAGTTTTCCCTCATGGAGCATTTTGGAATACATAACTAATTTCCCCTGAACAATAATCCATCCTGGATCATGTATTTAGTCCATTGACTTCTATCTCTGAGAATTGGATTCTCAGATGCCTCATATGCCTCCTTGAAGTCTGGATCACCCCTGTACATTTCTTTGAGGTTATCAAAACCCAAAGTCTTGAATTTGAATTCCTGCATAAGCAAACATTTCCTGCTCAAAGCATCAACAACTTTGTTAGCAGTTCCAGAAATATGCTTAGTCACAAAAGTAAAATTTTGCATGAATTCAACCCATTTAACATGTTTTTGGTTCAACTTTTTCTGTTGAGTCACAAATTGTAAAGCATGATTATCATTGTACAAAAATAACTCTTTAGGAACCAAATAATGTCTCCATTTCTTCAGTGCTTGTATGACTGCATAGAATTCTTTGCAACATGTTGAGTACTTGATCTTCGCTTCATTCAGTTTTTCACTGAAGTATGCGATCGACCTGTCGTCTTGGCTCAAGACCGCTCTAATTGCAAATCCACCCACGTCACACCTGACCTGGAATGTCTTGCTAAAATCCGGCAAAACCAAAATTGGTTGCTCCGTGATCTTCTTCTTCAACAGGTTGAAGCTCTTCTCTACTTCTTCTATCTAGTGAAAAGATTTATGTCTTTTTTTCACTGTATCCATCATTGGTGTGCCAATTCCACTAAAGTTTCGGATGAATTTCCTGTAGAAACTTGCCAAACCATGGAAGCTTCGTACTTCAAACACACTCTTCGGCGATGGCCAATTCTTAATTGCATCTACCTTTTCTGGATCCATCTTCAACTCATTTGCAGAGATAACAAAACCCAAATAAATGAGTTCTCTCCTCATAAATGACGATTTCTTCACATTTATCAGCAATTTCTCTTGTTGTAATCTCTTCACCACTGTAGCTAAATCCTTTAAATGCTCTGCTTCTGTTTTACTGAAAATTAATATATCGTCAAGATATACAATGACGAATTTCCCTATGAAATCCTTCAGAAATTTGTTCATCAGCCTCATGAAAGTACTGGGTGCATTCGTTAAACCAAATGGCATGACAAGCCATTCATACAGCCCCTCATTCATCTTGAATGTTGTCTTCCATTCATCACCTTCTCTCATCCGAATTTGATGATATCCGCTTTTCAAATCAATCTTTGAAAAAAATCTTGCTCCACTCAAGCAATCCATCAAGTCGTCCATCCTTGGCAATGGAAATCTGTATCTAATGGTAATCTTATTGATTGCCCTTGAGTCTGTACACATCCTCCAGCCTCCATCTTTCTTTGGGCTGAGCACTGTCGGAACAACGCATGGACTCAAGCTTTCTCTAATCAATCCTTTGTCCATTAAGTCTTGGACCTGTCTCTTAAATTCTTCATTTTCTTGCGGCGTCAACCTGTACGCTGCTTTGTTCGGTAAACTGGCTCCAGGTATAAGATCAATATGATGGTTTATACTCCTGATAGGTGGCAACGAACAAGGTAGTTCGTCCACTGTAATATCAACAAATTCTTCCAGCAACTCCTGGATTTATTCTTGTAAATCATCTATCCTCGTATTGGTCAAAACAATTTTAGGCTTCATGACCACAATAAATTGTGTGTCTTCCTTCTTCTTAACCTCCTTAAGAAGTTCCTTCCCACTCATGAGAAGTACAATGTTCCTCACCTTTGTTTTCACCTCTTGGTTTTTAATCGACAACAACATGTGCGTCCTCCCATTCTTCTCCAGGGTGTACGTGTTCTTTCTCCCATCATTGGTCACGTCTCTATCATATTTCCATGGTCTACCCAGCAATAGATGACAAACATCCATGGGAATGATCTCACATAATATTTCATCCTTATATCCTCCTATTTTAAATTCAACTAAACACTGTTTAGTGACATTTACCTGATGTCCTTTTTGTAGCCACGAAACTCTGTATGGGCTTGGATGTACAACAGTTTCTAGCTCCAGCTTTTCTACCATCTCTGTAGATACGAGATTGTTTGTGCTACCGCTGTCCACTATGACCTTGCATTCCCTATCCTTGGTTTTGCAAACAGTTTGAAATAGACTGTTTCTTTGGGCTGGGTTCTCTGCCTCTTTCTTCGGCTTCAAGAGAACTTTCCTCATCATTAAGGATCTTCTGCCCTCAGCATCTTCTGCCTCAACATTCCGTCCTTGAGCTTCGGCAATGTGAGTTTCACCACCATCTTTCTTCTTATCTGGACACTCATAGGATTTATGTCCGATTTTTCCACAGACAAAGCACTTTACTTCACCGCCTCTGCCTCTTCCTCTTCCTCTAGCTTAAGGAAAAGTATTTCTATCAGCATACTTCCCTCTCTGTGAGCTTCCTCCCCTTGCATGTTGAGTTTGAGGTTTCCTCCCCTCTTCTTTAGATTTATGAGTTCTGTCTTGGGCAATTGTTTTGCCTCTGGCTTGACTTCTACCTCGGCCTCTTTGACCTTGCTTCCGGCTTAGCTTCTCTTCGGCTTTCAGAGCTATTTGATAAGAATCTTCCACAGTTCGAATGGTCATCATGCTCATCTCATCTTGAATGTCATATCACAGACCATTCATGTACCTGGCAACTTTTTCATCATCACTCTCCCGATGACCTGCTCTGATGTTTATCTTGTAGAATTCTTCAATGTATTCTCTCACTGACATCAGCTTCTGTCTCAAATTCTGCATCCTCCGAAACAGAGTGATTTGATAATCCTTGGGTATAAATTTGGCTTTCATCTTTGCAACCATTCTATCCTAGCTTTTGATTTTTTGCTTGCCCTTGTAGTGTCTGTCAGCTTGCAGTTCATCCCACCATAATGCTGCATGCCCTTTAAGTTTAGTAATGACATGTTTGACTTTCTTGTCTTCCTCGACATCCTCATAGTCAAAGTATTTATCCAGATATCTAATCCATTCTAGAAGCTCTTTAACATCTAAGTTTCCCTCATACACTGGAATGCCCATTTTTGCTCTAGCAGCTATCCTTGCAACAACCATGAATAGGCATTCGTCTGCAACATCTTCGACTGCGACTTCTTCTTCTTCGTTTCCAGCTTCATTTTCACTTTCAGCCTCGCTGATATCCCCACCGTCAACTGTGCGCCTTTGTGTTGTCTCCATGGCATCAAGCCTGGCACGCAACTCGTGCATTTCTCTTTCTCTTGCTGGATCAGGCATTGGCATTGGCCTTTCCCTTCTTCTCGACGACATGGTTGTAAAATGTTCCTCTTTTCTCTCTGCTACAGAAAGTAAAGAACTTGTTTTGAGCTCTGATACCAAATGATGCAGAACCCCGACCCTAGGGCCAAGATCCACGCAGGATCGTTCCAAATCTTCCCATGAGTCTGATTGACTCTTTGATTTTCCCTCAGGGAATACTTCACACACACAACAGTGTTTTCCACAGGTCCTTATAGGTATGCCCGCGTGATCAAACACAAGGCATCAACCCAAATCTCCTGATCAACAATATGATCGCGCCCTTTGCCGAATCGGGATTTCGTGTTTCGAAATATCGCGATTCCTACTGTCTTGTTTCTCAGCTTTTCAACTCACCTAAACCTGAAATGCCAAAACACCGAAATCTTTGGCCGCATCCTCCTCCATAGTTGTATCACGTTTCGCGACTTCGGAAATTCTGGAGCAAAGAATCCCGACCTCTTGTCTTTGAAACTGCCGAAATGCCGAACCCCGATGCGTTCAGCAAAGGCTGGCTCCCCAATGAAACTTTTCGCCGATTCAGAGTTTTGGACTTCGCGACTTCACGGATCCGTATACAAGTCTCCCGGTTCTCCAACCTTCGATACCCGAAACAGTCAACGGATATTGACTCCGCCTGGCGATGAGTACATGCCACCTGTCTTCCCCACTGTTCTGTGTTTCCCATGTGGATTCTTGCCACCTGTCCACTCAAGCTTTCCGGCTTTCGGAATTTGAACAATCCTTCGACAACCGTTCCTCTCCCACTTCAAAAACCTGAACTCCGAAATGGTGCCTTCCACGGGATCAACGGCTATAAGCCTTCATTCGATCCGTAGACCTCCGTTATTTTGGGCTTCGGGGAACCGGGAGTTTGAAACTATCGATCCCAAAACGCTACCTCCTCTGCTTTCCGACACCCGAAGTGCCGAAATCCCAAAATTCCACGCTAAAATCCTATCGCGACTCACGACTTCAGGATTTTCGCTCCACTATGCCTCGACACCTTGTCGTCAGGACCCCCGAAATGCCGAACTCCGAAATTTCGAAGCGCCGAAATTTCTACGCCTCTTCTTCACACATGATAATCCATTTCGCGATTCGGAAGTTCGAGTGACCAAGGGATTTGGCTTGCACTCTGGACTTACAAACCCTGATTTACTGAAATGATCTTGACGGCTCGACGGTCACGATCAACGGTCGACGTTGAATCTTGAAACCAACGTAATGGTTTTGTCCAACCCTTATCCACCCTGCAACTCCTCTGGGTCTTATGGTCCTCGCGACTTCACGAGTTCTCCACGGAGAATTTTGACCGTCCGATTCACTCCTCAATGAATCTCTGTGAAACGAGCCAATGTTCTTTCGCCGGAACTTAACCTTCTGTGCGATGATTCAGCTTCTCGTCTTCCTTTGAATACTTCAAAGGCACTGATCCTCCTGAGCTTTCTATTGCAACCTCAAGTCTCGAGAGGACTCCTGCATGCACTCTTTGCGACAATCTTTGAAATACTTTTGTGTATTTGATTCTTTGACTCTGTGCACTCTAGGCAACAACAGTCCTTCACACTTCAACCTTAGTTGATAAATTCTAAGGCTTCAACTAGCCTACACACACCTTGCATGACTTCTGTGCTTCACCTGCACTTCTGCTGGAATGAGAACAACGGTATCCTTCCTGAGTTTTCTGAGATAAAACTTAGACCCCTTGTCAACGCACACCTTGCAGATGTTTCACTGCACTCCTTGCAAGAACTCTCTAAGGAAGAGAAACAATTGAAACTCATTCTTCTCTCTCAGACTTCATACATTCAACACAGAATAACAACAAAGGCATAATAGAGAGAATAAAACAACTGTAAGCATACCATTCAACATATGTAAACAACAAACATCATAACACCATGAAATCTGAGTCAAAGCTTCATATATTAACTCAAATACTCTTGTACATTGGTTCTTCTCTACAGCTATCTGCTACAACTCAACAACTTATGAAATCTCTCTTCTTCTGTTCTAATGATACAATAATACAAGGGTGAGGGTGTCTATATCCGTTTTCCCTCCTACTCTCTAAACTGTCTAATCAATGAATCCAATTCTACCTACTTTCATTAATTACGTATAAATGCTTTTACATACTACAGATGAGAGCAAGGCTCAATATCTATTTACAATATCTAAGATATAAATGTAAGTACGCTTTCTCCAGCTATCACATTAATATCCGCTTCATTAATTTTTCAAAAACATTTCAAAATGTGTAAAATGTGTGCTGCGCTTCTCTAGCTGTCTTCCGCCTTATGCTTGCTTGGCTGGCTGCTTACGATGCTCCTGCATCATACTCCCTCGCTTGAAAATTTTCATGAACTCCTGTTCATGAGCTCTTGCACGGTCTATCCATGCTTATAAATTTATGCTTTATCTTCCTAACTGACATTTTCAACCGGATGTCCCTTCCACTTCACCAAGTATTCAAAATACTCTTTTCTCTTGGTCTTTTTGCTAATCCTCTGGTCAATTATGCTTTCCATTTGTGGCTTTTCAACTACAGGCATTTGTTTTGTCCATTGAATCTCTTTTTGTTCCTTCTCCGCTCTTGGTTCCTCCGCTCTATAAGGGTACAAATCTGCAACATTGAATATCGATGAGATTCCGATCCCATCGGATAATTCAATCTCATATGCATTTGCCCCAAATTTCCTTATGATCTTGCACGGTCCAATCTTTTTCATCTTAGGTTTGTTAGATGTTCCCCTTGGGAACCTTTCCTTCCTCAGATGTGCAAGAATCAAAGCACCAAATTCAAATTGAATTTCTCGCCTGTGTTGATTTTCACTTCGCTTGTATTCTTGACTTGAACTCTCCAATTGCTCCTTAACTTGGATGTGAAGCTCCTTCATTCCTTTTGCAAAGTCCTCTGCACTAGCACTCCTGAATTCAGCTTGTTCCGAATCTTCAATTCAGAAACTCCCCTT
>JASDQU010946659.1:11331-23613 GCA_032191745.1 Picea mariana | reverse complement strand
TAAGGATCTTCTGCCCTCAGCGTCTTCTGCCTCAACATTCCATCCTTGAGATTCGGCAATGTGAGTTTCACCACCATCTTTCTTCTTATCTGGACACTCATAGGATTTATGTCCGATTTTTCCACAGACAAAGCACTTTACTTCACCGCCTCTGCCTCTTCCTCTTCCTCTAGATCAAGGAAAAGTATTTCTATCAGCATACTGCCCTCTCTGTGAGCTTCCTCCCCTCGCATGTTGAGTTTGAGGTTTCCTCCCCTCTTCTTTAGATTTATGAGTTTTGTCTTGGGAAATTGTTTTGCCTCTGGCTTGACTTCTACCTCGGTCTCTTTGACCTTGCTTCCGGCTTAGCTTCTCTTCGGCTTTCAGAGCTATCTGATAAGCATCTTCCATAGTTTGAATGGTCATCATGCTCATCTCATCTTGAATGTTATATCGCAGACCATTCATGTACCTGGCAACTTTTTCATCATCACTCTCCTGATGACCTGCTCTGATGTTTATCTTGTAGAATTCTTCAATGTATTCTTTCACTGACATCAGCGTCTGTCTCAAATTCTGCATCCTCCGAAATAGAGTGATTTGATAATCCTTGGGTATAAATTTGGCTTTCATCTTTGCAACCATTCTCTTCTAGCTTTTGATTTTTTGCTTGCCCTTGCAGCGTCTGTCAGCCTGCAGTTCATCCCACCATAATGCTGCATGCCCTTTAAGTTTAGTAATGACATGTTTGACTTTCTTGTATTCCTCGACATCCTCATAGTCAAAGTATTTATCCAGAGCTCTAATCCATTCTAGAAGCTCTTTAACATCTAAGTTTCCCTCATACACTGGAATGTCCATTTTTGCTCTAGCAGCTATCCTTGCAACAACCATGAATAGGCATTCGTCTGCAGCATCTTCGACTGCGACTTCTTCTTCTTCGTTTCCAGCTTCATTTTCACTTTCAGCCTCGCTGATATCCCCACCGTCAACTGTGCGCCTCTGTGCTGTCTCCATGGCATCAAGCCTGGCACGCAACTCGTGCATTTCTCTTTCTCTTGCTGGATCAAGCATTGGCATTGGCCTTTCCCTTCTTCTCGACGACATGGCTGTAAAATGTTCCTCTTTTCTCTCTACTACAGAAAGTAAAGAACTTGTCTTGAGCTCTGATACCAAATGATGCAGAACCCTGACCCTCGGGCCAAGATCCACGCAGGATCGTTCCAAATATTCCCATGAGTCTGATTGTCTCTTTGATTTTCCCTCAGGGAATACTTCACACACACAACAGTGTTTTCCACAGGTCCTTATAGGTATGCCCGCGTGATCAAACACAAGGCATCAACCCAAATCTCCTGATCAACAATATGATCGCGCCCTTTGCCGAATCAGGATTTTGGGTTTTGGAATATCGCGATTCCTACTGTCTTGTTTCTCGGCTTTTCAACTCGCCTAAACTTGAAATGCCAAAACACCGAAATCTTTGGCCGCATCCTCCTCCACAGTTGTATCGCGTTTCGCGACTTCGAAAATTCTGGAGCAAAGAATCCCGACCTCTTGTCTTTGAAACTGCCGAAATGCCGAACCCCGATGCGTTCAGCAAAGGCTGGCTCCCCAACGAAACTTTTCGCCGATTCGGAGTTTCGGACTTCGTGACTTCGCGAATCCGTATACAAGTCTCCCGGTTCTCCAACCTTCGATACCCGAAACAGTCAACGGAGATTGACTCCGCTTGGCGACGAGTACACGCCACCTGTCTTCCCCACTGTACTATGTTTCCCATGTGGATTCTTGCCACCTGTCCACTCAAGCTTTCCGGCTTTCAGAACTTGAACAATCCTTCGACAACCGTTCCTCTCCCACTTCAAAACCCTGAACTCCGAAATGGTTCCTTCCACGGGATCAATGGCTATAAGCCTTCGTTCGATCCGTAGACCTGCGTTATTTCGGGCTTCGGGGAACCGGGAGTTTGAAACTATCGATCCCAAAACGCCGCCTCCTCTGCTTTTCGACACCCGAAGTGCCGAAATCCCAAAATTCCATGCTAAAATCCTATTGCAACTCACGACTTCGGGATTTTCGCTCCACTATGCCTCGACACCTTGTCGTCAGGACCCCCGAAATGACAAACTCCAAAATTCTGAAGCGCCGAAATTTCTACGCCTCTTCTTCACACACAATAATCCATTTCGTGATTCGGAAGTTCGAGTGACCAAGGGATTTGGCTTGCACTCTGGACTTACAAACCCTGATTTACCGAAATGATCTTGACGGCTCGACGGTCATGATCAACGGTCGACGTTGAATCTTGAAACCAACGTAATGGGTTTGTCCAACCCTTATCCACCCTGCAACTCCTCTGGGTCCTATGGTCCTCGCGACTTCGCGAGTTCTCCATGGAGAATTTTGACCGTCCGATTCACTCCTCAATGAATCTCTGTGAAATGAGCGAATGTTCTTTCACCGAAACTTAACCTTCTGTGCGATGATTCAACTTCCCGTCTTCCTTTGAATACTTCAAAGGCACTGATCCTCCTGAGCTTTCTATTGCAAGCTCAAGTCTCGAGAGGACTGCTGCATGCACTCTTTGCGACAATCTTTCAAATACTTTTGTGTATTTGATTCTTCGACTTTGTGCACTCTCGACAACAACAGTCCTTCACTCTTCAACCTTAGTTGATAATTTCTAAGGCTTCAACTAGCCTACGCACACCTTGCACGACTTCTGTGCTTCACCTGCACTTCTGCTGGAATGAGAACAACGGTATCCTTCCTGAGTTTTCTGAGATAAAACTCAGACCTCTTGTCAACGCACACCTTGCGGACGTTTCACTGCACTCCTTGCAGGAACTCTCTCAGGAAGAGAAACAATTGAAAGTCATTCTTCTCTCTCAGACTTCATACATTCAACACAGAATAACAACAAAGACATAATAGAGAGAATAAAACAACTGTAAGCATACCATTCAACATATGTAAACAACAAACATCATAGCACCATGAAATCTGAGTCAAAGCTTCATATATTAACTCAAATACTCCTATACATTGGTTCTTCTCTACAACTATCTGCTACAGCTCAACAACTTATGAAATCTCTCTTCTTCTATTCTAATGATACAATAATACAAGGTTGAGGGTGTCTATATCCGTTTTCCCTCCTACTCTCTAAACTGTCTAATCAATGAATCCAAATCTACCTACTTTCATTAATTACGTATAAATGCTTTTACATACTACAGATGAGAGCAAGGCTCAAGATCTATTTACAATATCTAAGATATAAATGTAAGTACGCTTTCTCCAGCTATCACATTAATATCCGCTTCATTAATTTTTCAAAAACATTTCAAAATGTGTAAAATGTGTGCTGCGCTTCTCCAGGTGTCTTCCGCCTTATGCTTGCTTGGCTGGCTGCTTACGATGCTCCTGCATCATACTCCTTCGCTTGAAAATTTTCATGAACTCTTGTTCATGAGCTCTTTCACGGTCTATCCATGCTTATAAATTTATGCTTTATCTTCCTAACTGACATTTTCAACCGGATGTCCCTTCCACTTCACCAAGTATTCAAAATACTCTTTTCTCTTGGTCTTTTTGCTAATCCTCTTGTCAATTATGCTTTCCATCTGTGGCTTTTCAACTACAGGCATTTGTTTTGTCCATTGAATCTCTTTCTGTTCCTTCTCCGCTTTTGGTTCCTCTGCTCTACAAGGGTACAAATATGCAACATTGAATATCGATGAGATTCCGATCCCATCGGATAATTCAATCTCATATGCATTTGCCCCAAATTTCCTTATGATCTTGCACGGTCCAATCTTTTTCATCTTAGGTTTGTTAGATGTTCCCCTTGGGAACCTTTCCTTCCTCAGATGCGCAAGAATCAAAGCACCAACTTCAAATTGAATTTCTCGCCTGTGTTGATTTGCTCTTCGCTTGTATTCTTGACTTGAACTCTCCAATCGCTCCTTAACTTGGCTGTGAAGCTCCTTCATTCCTTTTGCAAAGTCCTCTACACTAGCACTCCTGAATTCAGCTTGTTCCAAATCTTTCAATTCAGAAACTCCCCTTGGATGCATTCCATATACAATTTGGAATGGACTCTGCCCTGTGCTTCTGTTAAGTGAGTCATTATAAGCAAATTCTACCTGTGGCAGAATGTGATCCCATTGACTGTGGTGTTCAGTCACTGAGCTCCTCAACAAATCTCCCAAGCTTCTGTTCACGACTTATGTCTGCCCATCCGTTTGAGGATGATATGCTGAGCTAAAAGAAAAAATTGTCCCCAGCTTCTTCCACAAAGTTCTCCAGAAATGTGCAACGAACTTGGTATCTCGATCAGAAACGATACTCCTTGGCAAGTCGCGAAGTCTGACGACTTCCTTGAAAAACAGGTTCGTAATATGAGTTGCGTCACTGGTTTTCTGGCATGGTATGAAATGTAGCATCTTTGAAAATCTGTCGACTTTGTGTTCTTAGCAGTCCCAATAAAAAATTCATGCTCATTGCGTCCCACAACCTTTCTGGTATGGGTAATGGTTGATATAACCCTGTGTTCTGCCTTTTTCCTTTTGTGTGCTGACAAATCCTGCATCTGTCCACAAATTTCTTAACATCTGTCCTCATCCCTGGCCAAAAATATGAGCCATTCAACTTTGAGAACGTTTTATCATGACCGAAGTGTCCGACCAATCCTCCACTCTATTTTTCCTTCAGCAGGTTTTCCCTCACGGAGTATTTTGGAATACATAACTGATTTCCTCTGAACAATAATCCATCCTAGATCATGTATTCAGTCCATTGACTTCTATCTCTGAGAATTGGATTCTCAGATGCCTCATATGCCTCTTTGAAGTCTGGATCACCCCTGTACATTTCTTTGAGGTTATCAAAACCCAAAGTCTTGACTCTGAATTCCTGCATAAGCAAACATTTCCTGCTTAAAGCATCAACAACTTTGTTAGCAGTTCCAAAAATATGCTTAATCACAAAAGTAAAATTTTGCATGAATTCAACCCATTTAGCATGTTTTTGGTTCAACTTCTCCTGTTGAGTCACAAATTGTAAAGCATGATTATCATTGTACAAAACAAACTCTTTAGGAACCAAATAATGTCTCCATTTCTTCAGTGCTTGTACGACTGCATAGAATTCTTTGTCATATGTTGAGTACTTGATCTTCGCTTCATTCAATTTTTCATAGAAGTATGAGACTGGCTTGTCGTCTTGGCTCAAGACCACTCCAATTCCAAATCCACTCGCGTCACACTTGACCTAGAATGTCTTGCTAAAATCCGGCAAAACCAGAATTGGTTGCTCCGTGATCTTCTTCTTCAGCAGGTTGAAGCTCTTCTCTGCTTCTTCTGTCCAGTGAAAAGATTTATGTTTTTTCTTCACCATATCCATCATTGGTGTGCCAATTCCACTAAAGTTTCAGATGAATTTCCTATAGAAACTTGCCAAACCATGGAAGCTTCGTACTTCAAACACACTCTTCGGCGATGGCCAATTCTTAATTACATCTGCCTTTTCTGGATCCATCTTCAACTCATTTGCAGAGATAACAAAACCCAAATAAATGAGTTTTGTTCTCATAAATGACGATTTCTTCACATTTATTAGCAATTTATCTTGTTGTAATCTCTTCTTCACTGCAGCGAAATGCTTTAAATGCTCTGCTTCTGTTTTACTGAAAATTAATATATCGTCAAGATATACAATGACGAATTTCCCTATGAAATCTTTTAGGACTTCATTCATCAGCCTCATGAAAGTACTGGGTGCATTCGTTAAACCAAATGGCATGACAAGCCATTCCTACAACCCCTCATTCGTCTTGAATGTTGTCTTCCATTCATCACCTTCGCTCATCCGAATTTGATGATATCCTCTTTTCAAATCAATCTTTGAAAAAATTCTTTCTCCACTCAAGCAATCCATCAAGTCGTCCATCCTTGGCAATGGAAATCTGTATCTGATGGTAATCTTATTGATTTCCCTTGAGTCTGTACACATCCTCCAACCTCCATCTTTCTTTGGGCTGAGCACTGTTGGAACAGCGCATGGACTCAAGCTTTCTTTAATTCGGAGTTTCGGACTTCACGACTTCGCGAGTCCAGATACAAGTCTCCCTGTTCTCCAACCTCCGATACCTGAAATAGTCATAGGAGATTGACTCCGCTTGGCGACGAGTTCATGCCACTTGTCTTCCCCACTATACTTTGTTTCCCACGTGGATTCTTGCGACCTGTCCACTCAAGCTTTTCGGCTTTCAGAACTTGAACAACCCTTCGACAACTGTTCCACTCCCACTTCAAAACCCCGAACTCTGAAATGGTGCCTTCCACGGGATCAAGGACTATAATCCTTCGTTTGATCCGACGGCTTGCATTATTTCAGTCTTGCGGGTACCAGGAGTTTGAAACTCTCGATCCCGAAATGCTGCCTCCTCTGCTTTCCAACACCCGAAGTGCTGAAAACCTGAAATTCCATGCTAAAATCCTGTCGCAACTCGCGACTTCGGGATTTTTGCTCCACTATGCTCCAATTCCTTGTCGTTAGGACCCTCGAAATGTTGAACTTTGAAATTTTGAAGCGCTGAAATTTCTACGCCTCTTCTTCACACACGATAATCCATTTCGCGATTCGGAAGTTCGAGTGACCAAGGGATTTTGCTTGCACTCTGGACTTACAAACCCTGATTTACCGAAATGATCTTGAGGGCTCGACAGTCACGATCAATGATAGACATTGAATCTTGAAACCAACGTAATGGGTTCGTCCAACCCTTATCCACCCTGCAACTCCTCTGGGTCCTATGGTCCTCGTGACTTCGTGAGTTCTCCACGGAGAATTTCGACCGTCCGATTCACTCCTTATTGAATCTCTGTGAAATGAGCCAATGTTCTTTCGCCAAAACTTAAGCTTCTGCGCGATGATTCAACTCCCTGTCTTCCTTTGAATACTTCAAAGGCGCTGATCCTCTTGAGCTTTCTATTGCAACCTCAAGTCTCGAGAGGACTCCTGCACACACTCTTTGCGGCAATCTTATCGCCAATGGAGACATTACATTCTTGGGAAGGAGACAATGATCCACACTAATCATAAACCACTGCAGTTCATGTAGACACAAGAAAAATTGCAGAAAGACCTCCATCAGAAGTGGTTCACATACTTGCAGCAATTGCACCTCAACATCAAGTATAAAACATGAAGCACCAATTGCGTCGCTGATTGCCTCAACAAACCGCTAGTTGCGGAACTCACCACGTTGCTAGACTCTTGTGGTCATGAGACCTATGGATGTCCCCAAGTCTATGAGATAGACCCAGACTTCGCCACCACCTACCAAATGTTGGGCGCAAACATAGTTGTCGCTAATTTCCATCTTTAGGATGGGCTGCTGTGCTGTCTGGGCCATATATGTTTTCCATCAAGCTAGTTTGTGAAGCTGATATGGGAAGCCTGATACAGTCGGGTGGTAGGACACTTCGGCGTTGAAAAGACAATGACAATGCTGCAAAAACATTTCTACTAGGCAAAACTTTGACAGGAGGTCAACAAGTATATTAGGTCCTACTTTGCCTGTGTTATTTCCAAACCGACCACTAAGAAATAGGGCCTGTACACCCCTTTGCCTACTCCTAATAGGCCATGGGAATCCATCTCCATCGACTACATGTTAGGCCTCTCATCCACCAAGCAGGGAAATGAATGTGTTTTTGTAGTTGTTGATCGCTTTTCTAAGATGTCGTTTCTAGCCGTCTGCAAGAAGAGCATCACAACAGAGGCGAATACCAAGCTCTTCTTTGAACGATTCTAGATACATTTTGGAATCCCACAAAATGTTGTCTCAGATCGGGACAATTGATTTCTCAACACATTCTGGTCTAGCCTCTAGTCACTGTTGGACACCAAGCTCAACAAATCCACGACCTTCCACCCCCAGACAGATGGCCAAACCAAGGTCGTAAATCGAATGATCATGCATATCATTCACATGTATAATTCCAAGAACCCTCGCACATGGGATGGGAGTCTTCCCTATGTCCAACATAGCTACAACCGAGCCTTTCATAGCTCAATTGGCCATAGTCCCTTTCAGGTGGGGTTGGGATTCCAACCATTGGGTCCCATAGATGTTGCATTACCCTTTGCAGTCACCTCGACCGACTCATCTCCTATTCCAACTGAAGCTGAAAAATCCACCCGATTCATTGAGCGGATCCAACACATCCATCAATAGGATTAGGATATACTACATAAGTTCAATGAAAAGTACAAGTAACACCATGATCAACACAGGGTGCCACATAAGTTTTAGGTGGGCGACAAAGTTTGGTTGCATTTTCAGAAAGAATGCCTTACCAGAAGCTTCGCCCACTTTGTTATGGGCCATAAACCATCACCAAGGTTGTGGGTGATAATGATTTTGAGCTCAACATTCCTCCTTTGCTTGGTATGCACCCAATGTTCAACGTGGATCTCCTTCGACCTTATTTCCCACCATTATTGGACACCTCAGAGATAACATAACAACTGAAACCAATAGAGCTCAACCTCGACTGCATACAACAGGAATCTAGTGATCATATTATGGAAAAACAGGTCAAGGGCACTTGCCAACAAAGGATCCAACTTTATCGAGTTGTCAAAGCAGGGTAGTTCCTGCACCAAGGCAAGTGGCTCACCTGGGGCCAAATTCAACAGAAATTTCCTCATCTAATGGGGGAACTCAATGCAATGGAGACTATTGCTTCCTAAGGGGGGAGGATTGATCTATATGGATTTCAGTGGCCTCCCACATATTCCAACTGGCTCATTTTTTTTTTTTATGCTGGCTGAATCGGCAACTGGGCCGGTCTCGTACTCGCGTGACACGGGGTCGATTCCGACCGCTACCACTATAACCTCCAGGTGCCATACGTATGCCCCTTCCGCAGGC
Source organism: Picea mariana (assembly GCA_032191745.1). Lineage (NCBI taxonomy): Eukaryota > Viridiplantae > Streptophyta > Pinopsida > Pinales > Pinaceae > Picea > Picea mariana. The sequence goes on along the minus strand of JASDQU010946659.1, from coordinate 14,687 downwards.
ACGGGTAAGTCGGGGGGATTTGAACTTGAAACCTCATCGTACATAACACGCTATATTCATGGCACTTGCCAATTGAGCTGCCCCCCGGGGGCTCCAACTGGCTCATTTTGACAGTTTTCCAGTTCGACAATTTTTCCTAGTTTTCGGGTCCCTGACTTCCAGAGCCATTTTGAGGCCCTAAACAATGTTTTTAGGGATTGCCAGAGACAACATGTGCAAGGCTCACCATAGGAAACATGTGTAGTCCTTGGATAAACCTTTGCAACGGGCTATCGTGCGCCTAAAAGGAAGATTGTATGCAAAAGTTACGACCCCGAGAAGTTGATGTACTAACTTACCCAAACGAGGCCCACATGACTTTTGACGCTTCATCTCCTAGGGTTAGGTTTTTGGATGTCTAGGGTTTTTGACATTCTTGTTTATTGTAAAAGGGCCTTGAGAGCCTCATTGTAATCATCTTCTGGCGAATAAGCCACCACCATTCTAGCAAGCTTGTTTTCCGCTGCATTTTACAGTTTTAACTTATTTCATTATTGAATAGAAACTGATTTTACTCTATATCTATTATTCTGTGTTAAGCATATTTTAATAATAATTTGTATTCATTTCATTCTGCTCATAAAATATGGATCAATAGGTATTCTGAAATCATCCATAGATCAACCAATCAGCTACCTGACTGCTATTATCCCACCAAGAACAACACTGAGGAAGATAATCTCCAGTATTTGGGTAATCGAGTAGTACGACTAAGGGTACGGTCGATCCTCCTTAGTTGGTGCTCTGAGATATTAGGATGAGTACTACTGTTCGACCCCACAAGTATTTCAAAGAGATATAGCACATGGAAACCCTTGTCCATAGGTACCCTGCAAACCCTCAATAAGGGGGGAACATCCAAAAGAAGGTACAAATAGGATTTTTTGGCCACACAACCTTGCCTCCTCCATTCTGGTTGCACATTGACTACATATTTTTTACAGTTAAGAATTTGGGCATTCCAAAGTTGCAAAAGTATTCAGATCGAAGTATAACTTTGCAAGAGTTAGTGGTCCCACCTGCACCCTTATTTGAGACATATCCCATTGGATTACTCTCTTCTTCCTAATCGTAGTGGTACCCTTCATTTTTAAGATATTTTTTTCCTTTGGAACTGACCCTTTCTTGGCACCATTATTTGAGACCTATTCCATTGGATTCCTCTCTTCATCCTGATCGCAATGGTACCTATAATTTTATGTGGACTAAATTCTTCTCTTGACACCCTTGTTTTCTATCAATCCCAACAAACTCTATATTTGGTGTTGATCACTGAGGTATTACTCTACCTAATCCTCCACAATGGCCCCTACCACCCACATTCAAACCCTGGATGAATTGGAAACTAAGGTAACCAAACTATTCGAGAAGCTAACCTAGGGCTTGAACACCCTCTCCAAACAATTTCAAGAGGCGCTACACCAGAGCCTAAACACCCTCTCCAACCAATTTCAATACTTTCTGACACACCACTAGGGTTGGAAACCAGAGTCCCACCCTCACACTTCTCAGTCTTCCCATTATGAGAACCCTCATCTTTCCCACTCCCCTTGGGGCTCTCCCAACTCTTGGAATAGGGTGGCCAAAGTTGAGATGCATAAATTTGATGCCTCAACCCAGCCGGGTGGGTATCTCAAATGGAACAATACTTCTCTCTCCATGATATACGAGACGATGAGACCAAAATCCATGTGGGAGTTATGTACTTGGATAAAGAACGATGGAAATGGTGGCAATGACATAAGAAATGTTATCCATGACTACCAAATTGGATCATGTTCACTTAAGTAGTTTGTGCCCATTTTGAAATGGAATCTCATTTTTTGGGATGACTCACCAAGCTGCGACAAACATGGCCAGTAGCAGACTTCATCTCTACATTTGAATAGTTGGCTATCAAAACTAAGGGATTATCTGATGAGTTCTATCTGGAGTGTTTTATTAGTGGCTTAAAGGATGCCATCCAGAGTCATGTTTGCACGCACCATCTGACTATCTGGTTGCAGGCGTCCACATTAGCTCTGTAAGCTGAGACCATTATGAAGGCCTAACCCTTTCATTCTACTGTTTCCAGCCAACCTCGTCCAGGGGATACCTCTGCTCCGACACAAAATTTGAAGGTCCAAAAGGTATCTTCGACAGAAATGGTTGAACGTCAGAATCAAGGACTTTGCTATTACTATGATGAAAAGTATTCACCATGCCATAAATGTTGTGAAACAAAGTTCTTCCAAAATTATATGTTAGCTTCCACTTCCTCTGAGGACATATTATCATATGAGGCCACTAACACAGAGGACACACAACCAACTGTCCCCATCTCATATCCAGTCCCACCTCCCGTAGAACCAGAGGAACTTGTCATCTCCTAGCATGCCCTCATAGGTATTTCTATTCCACATATATTAAAAATCAAGGGATGCATCAAACATAGGCCGGTAGTGGTGTTGATTGATATTGGTAGCACCCATAATTTAATTCATCACAATATAGCTAAGGAGACCAATTTCTTTATAAGACCGGTTTCTAATTTTCAAATTCTCATTGCTAATGGTGGTACAATGAAATGTGGGGGCTGCTGCGAGAATGTCAAACTCCAAATGGGAGATTATCACCTAAAAAATCACATGTTCTCCATTTCTTTGTGTGGCTATGATATTGTCTTAGGTGTTGAATGGCTTCACACCTTGGGACCGATTACCATGGATTATCAAGAATTATATATGATCTTTACTCAAGATGCCCACACATATACCATGAGAGGCCTACATGTTGGATCCCCAGAAATGATCAGTTCTCATATGATGGAGAAACTCCTGAAGAAATGCCACCATGTTGTGATTGCTCAACTTAATTCCATCCACGTACAAGATCAATCATCCCCAACAATACATCTTGATTTGCAACCGGTTTTGGATAAGCACCATAGGGTCTTTCAGACACACACATACCTGCCCCCCTCCAGGGGTGAGCATGATCATTACATCCCTCTCCTCCCAGGAAGTCACCCCCCCAATGTACGTCCTTACAGGTATCCATTTGCTAAAAAAATTGAAATAGAAAAAATACCACAGGAATTAATGAAGGTAGGGGTAATTTTCCCGAGTACAAGCCCATATTCATCCCCTGTTGTGATGATCATAAAAAATGAAGGGTCGTGGTGCATGTGTCCAGATTTTGTGCCCTTAAAAATTGACCATTAATGATAATTTTCCCATTCTTGTCATTGATGATCTGTTGAATGAACTCCAGGGTGATTTTTTCTTCACCAAACTAGATCTTCACTTAGGCTATCACCAGATTCAGATGAATGAAGC
>JASDQU010946658.1:5330-19775 GCA_032191745.1 Picea mariana | reverse complement strand
GCCTACTCCTGCATATATTTTGCTGGCATCATCACAAGCTTACGAGCATCCCTGGTTGATATTAAATCGTTGAGAATTTATGTGACATATTTTTCACTCAACACATGACACTCCCCGTCATCATTGTATCAGGGTTGGGAAATCCATTTGTCTCACGTTTTACCATCCACAATTTCATATGTCGTTCATATGTTCAAGATAAGTACAACCTAAACGAGCCTTCTATCGAGTCGACCATCTGCAGTTATAAATTTTCTACCATGTCGACCTTCCCTGTGTCAATTTTGAATCACTTCATACTTTGATCTACCTTAAATATGTTACATATTTCGTGTCATTGGTGGGGGATACATCAAGGCCCTTCTGTGATGAGTCTTTTCCTGTCGACTTCAACACATTATCCGGGAACAAGACTTAGAAATCATTTAGTACCTTAGAGCCTGCATGCCTCAATGGCAGGTTTCTTCGCTTTCAACAGTGGGTTCACATCATTGATCCCTGATTGGAAAATTCCATCGAGTGTCCAACTTCAACTCATTTATTCACATTCGTTGGATTGTACTAGGGTACCTTGGGAGTCATTGACATCAATGGTGATTTCCCTCGCACTTGTTAATGGTTTTCATTAATGACCGGTAATCAAGTGGTTTCTACCATGTTCGACTTCAACACCTGTAATCACATGGCAAAATTTGTACCTAGAGACAATTGAAATGAAGACCCTGGATCTTATCATTTTTGTCCAGGTTGCGACAGAGTATTCATGATTTGTATTGACACATAGATCCAATTTGTATGTCTCGTGGCTATGTTTGAATTTGAGTTCTTTAGAGCATATATCCATAGTGTATTCTTGGTGGCTATGCTGAATCATGATGACATGGATCCACAGTGTATGTTTAGTGGCCATGACTCACTTGACACTTATGATTAGAGTTACTTGTAGTTTGAGAATGGGAATGCCTACCTCGGAAATGGTATGATATCATGCAGATGCTTATTTTTTTGCAGGTTCTTGATCAATGTGCTCCTTGTTTTCGACACACACATTCTACAAAGTATTTCAGTTGTCACGAGTTCCAACTTCATACTTTGGGGGGAATTCTGTTACACATTACTTTAGTCATGCCAATGATCATCTGAAAACATGTGTTCATGTTCCCTAAAAATATTGAAAGATACTTTCTCCATGGGAAAAGTGATTTGATTTCCTCTACCAAAAACCGTATGAAGGAAGGTCATCGCACCCTGCTCTATTCATGAGGTGCAATGATTTCTGATCATCACATCCTGCACTATACCTAGACTACGACACCATCTCATGCTGCTATATACACAAGGTGCAACGATGCTTAAAGCTTGGGAAAAGTCAAATTTCACGAATGTTCTAGAAGGGGATCTTCTAGAAGATGAGGTGGTCTTCGATCGGTTTGGATCTTACTCGCTTCTCTGATTTGGTGGGATCATCCTAATCTCCTCATCCATCTCTCTTTCACACTATATAAAGAGGTATCTCTCATGGAAAAGGCTAAGGTTGAATAGGCTAAGAATTGTATGGAGAGTTCTACTTTAGATTATACTTGAGAGCTTTGCTTTAGTTCTTCAAGTCAGATTGTGGATCTTCGTCATTCAAGGGATTGGAGCAAAGGTGTGTGTGTTGGATAAAAGAGCCATCGAAAGGGGACCTTTCAACATCAAGGCATGGGCTGTATTCTCCACTTTCTATTCATTTAATACATTGATGCATTTCTTCCCTATATAAGCATCTCGTCTTATATTGTATAATTCCTTGATCATATACATGGACTTCATTAGAATGTATGTATCTTTGTTTTCCTTCATTGTTGGTTTGTGATTCTTAGACAGGCTTACCATTTTTCAAACATAAGGAAAGAGCTACAAAGACGACACTAGCGAGAACAAGCATCATTTAAAAGGCACACCACTTGTAACTCATTAAACTAGTTCACATAATGATGAAGTTTAAGGTGAAGTGTGCATTCGGTTCTGTTTTGTTCTAGTTTCCAGAATGCTTTGTTCACATTTACCGATTAATCCAATAACAAAAACCTACACAAGCTAGTGTTGTATCATATCAAGGAGATCATACCTGGCTCCCTCTTACTTAATTTTGGTCCTTAGTCCTCCATCAAATCATGGAAGGACTACATTAGGAATCAATCCAAGACATTCAAAAAACATAAATTTAGTAATTAGTATTAATGGTTGTGGCATAAACCTATCTTATATTCTTAGATTAACAAACTCAAGTGGCTTAAGTCAAAACAATCCACCTAGTTGTTTCATCTTAAAAGTGTGTATAAACCCCATCTTAAAAGTGTGTAGAAACCTTATCTGGAGGTAAAAAGGACTTTCTTTTCTTACTTTCTCTTTTTGGACTCTTCCCTTAGGAGGACTAGTCATAGGGAATCAAATTGTTCACCTTCCCAAGCTTATGCCTTAGTTAGCCTAAAATCATCAACCACATTTTCTAATCTTTCTTAGTTTCCAAGTCTCTCTAGAAGTGGGCGTGAGACCTCTACACTCCTCATGTTGTTGAGCTTCATGCTTACTCATAGCATATTAGAAAATAAATTTTATTTTTATATGGAAAAGAGGAATGGTGTTTCATTTATTAAACTCAAATGGAAAACATTTTCTCCCTTACTAAGAACACTTTAATTTGTGTTAATATCTCATGGAGATTATAATACATGCACAAAAGATAAAGCTAGATGTGGTGCACTTGCTCAATCCATATTTTTTTATCATATCGAGGGGAGCCCTACGCACATATATGGTTGGGTTGTGAATGAGAGGATAGAACATTTTCACAATTGGTGACACCATCTTCAGCATGACCATTAAATGACAAATTCCATTTTTTCTAATTGAAAATTTCTAAGGAGAAAAAAACAACATAAAAATTAAAATTATGACTAGGAGTTTCTCTACATTACATGGACTTGCAAACTAAAAGTGAGGGCCTCTAAAAATGACAAGAATGGTCATCTATCTCATGTTCAATCTCTTTAATATTTGGTGTTATGCATCTTGGCCAAGTCAGACACTAAATTGGTGTATGAGACTTTTTTGTTGTTTGTGGGACAAGAGACCTTCACGCAACAATTTGATTGCTAAAGTCTACGGAAGTATACATAGCCTACCCCCCTCTGGATTTGAACCTGTGACCTCCATGGAGGAAACACATATTCTTAGCCATTATGCCCACTCAGGTTGTACTTTGATGACAACCTTTTTGGGGACACAATATTTACATTTTCTATGATTAAGTCTGTAATATATTTATGATAAAAATTTTAAGCTAATTTTATTAGCATTTATTAATTTTAAGGAGAAAATGTGGTGTCATAAAGAGTTAGACGAAAAAATAAAATTAAAGTATTATAAAGATGTAATCAACCTAATCTACAAGATTAAAATTATCTCTCTGTTTTGACAAGTGTAAAGAAAAAAATAAACATTGCTAAGACAAGAATAAATTCTCATGAGCTCCATATTGAAACTCGGTGTTGGTGAGTTCCTAAAACGCCATGGGATGAAAGAGTGTTTCACCTTTATGACACTAAGAAGGTTGAAGATGAAAAACACTTTCTCTTAGATTGTCCAGCCTATACCTAGATTAGATCTCAATTTCAAAATATTTGTCACAGTGCCAACCTTCCTAACCTTTTAATTTAACAAAACTATGGTGATCTTGGAAAGCTTTTCTAAATTATTTTCGAGCACAAAAACAAAATTCTAAAGAATTGCAAGTAATCCCTTACCTTCTTAAAATCTGATAGACCAATTCGATCTCAATAGATGTTAATCGTCATCATCATCATCAATTATGTTTGTAATAATCATTAAAATATATATATTTTTACAATATTGATAGTCAAAAAAGTTAGAAAAAAATAATAAACCAACACATTTATATTAATAAATGTTATAAAAAAAAATTAAATATTCACGTGGTATGTAATAAAAAAAAAAACCTAAAACTTGAGATTATTCCTTTTATGAGAAAAAGTCCTCCTTTTGATTGATTTGAAATTAAGTTGGATCTCAACAAGTGATATGTTAACATAAATTTATATTAATTTTTAATAAATTAAATGTATATTAATATAAATTAAAATTATTTTTTAAAATATTAAATATAAAAAATAAATATTAAAACTATTTTAATTTTAATTTTGATTTTCTAAAAGTATATATAAACTAAAATATATACTTCACATTTTTTGATATTTTTTAAATAAATAAATATTTTATCGTTTAAAAAATCTAAAATTAAAATAACTCTATATTAATTTAGAATTTATAGGATTAAAATATTTTTTTTTTTTTAAATAGTAGGTTTTTTTAACAAGGTCTTCCTTGTAGATTGTAACTTTGAATAATTATTTACTGCAAACAAATTCTTAATAAAACATAAAATATACAATGTCACACACACACATTACAAAGAGATTTTTACTCTTGAAACCTAAACTGTGAAAAATAGACAACTTGTTTAGAGTCATACCTCTAATATTCTATTCATCATCTTCTTCATTGTTTAAAATACTATATATATATGATCTCATGGCATTCAAGCCCCTAATCCATTGACCCGGATTAGTCAACAACCCTAATTCCTTAATCAGAATTAGAAACCCATCGGCAAAAATCATGTGTCAAAAAATGGGCGAAAAAAACCGTAAAAAACAGACCAAATTTTTTTTTCTCGAGAACCCCCACAACCCTCTCAGTTGGAAGGTGCTAAGCACCCCCTAGACCCCCTTTTCTGCCATATTAGTGTACAATACATGGGATCAATTTTTCAAAGAATATAACACATACCCAACATTCTCCCACTTATTTTCTTTGCATATAGGGGGTTACATGATTACATAATCAATAATCTAAGGTAGCAATGCCCATATGTTCTCTACACCAAGATAACTTCTCAGTGTTCAAAAATTTTGTTAATGAATCTGCAACATTCTCTAAAATGTCCATCTTCATCAACAACACCTTCTTGTCTTCAACCATGTCTCTCACAAAGTGATATTAATAAACATCAATATGCTTTGTCTTTGAATGATAAGTTGGGTTCTTGGCCAAGAAGATTGCACTTTGACTATCACAATCTATCCTTACAGCTTGTTGTACCAACCCAATACCTGGACACAATCTATGTAACCATATTGCTTCAGTGATTGCATGAGTGGCTACCATGTATTCAACTTTTGTAGTTGAGAGTGCCACTGCGGACTATATTTTCTTCATCCAACTGATTTCTCCTCCAAACAGGTTAAACACATGTCCATTTGTAGATCTTCTGCAATCAAGATCTCTAACCCAGTTTGCATCAACAAAGCCATGTATGTCCAATGCTCTATCCAATCCCAATCTTTCTTGGTAACACAATCCATAACTAGTAGTGCCACGCAAATACCTGAAAGCCCTCTTTATTGTTGTCCAATTCTCCTTCCCTGGTTTTGACATATACATGCTCAAAACTCCCACTACATGTGAAATGTCTGGTCTAGTATAGACCATTTCATACCTCAAACTACTAATCGCACTTGCATATGGAACACGAGAAATGACCTCTTTCTTTTCATGTGTCTTTGGACACTGATCCACAGATAACTTTACACCTATAGGAATAAGAACCTTGATCAATTTACATTCTTGCATATGAAACCTATGTAATATTGTCTCGACATATTTCCTTTGATTTAACCATGGTTTCTTGTTTGTCCAATCTCTTTTAATTTCCATGCCAAAAATCAAATTTGCAGCTCCCAGATCCTTTATTTCAAATTTAGAGGACAAATGAGTTTTCACATCCTAGATAATCTTCTTATTGTTTCCTATCATCCACATACAACAACAAATAATTAAGATAATCACCAATTAATTTGAAATAAACACATTGATCCACTTTGCTCCTTGTGAATCCAAGTCCCAACATATAAGTATCAAATTTTTGATACCATGTCCTTGGTGATTTCTTTAACCCATACAAGGACTTTTGTAGCTTGCATACCAGCTCCTTCTTTCCCTTCATAGTAAATCCTTCTAGTTGCTTCATGTAGATTTCTTCTTCCAGATCTCCATGTAGGAATTTTATCTTCACATCCATATATTCTACTTCAAAATAAAACGTAGTAGCAACAAATAAAAGAAATGTAATTGAAGTTAACTTGGCAATAGGAGAAAAAATCTCACCAAAGTTAATTTTCTCAACCTATAAATAATCTTTTGCTACTAATTGAGCTTTGTATTTCTTCACTTTGCTTTCCGTATTCATCTTCTTCTTAAACATCCATTTGTTGTCAATGGGATTTCCTCCAATCAGAAACTCCACTAGATCCCAAGCTTCATTCTTGTCCAAGGCTGTCATTTCTTCAACCATTGTCTTTTTATAGAGTTTTTAATCCTCTGAATCCATTTCCTCCCTAACAATTCTAAGATCATCATCCATAATAGACAAAGAAAAATTTGAACGAAAATCAGGGGGAGTATACATTTCCAGTTTCCTTCTTTCTCGAACAGATCTCCTCAATACCGAAGTATGAGGATCTTCTTCTTCTGATTTTTGTTCTTCTCTAGAGTTTGATTCATCATTCTTTAAATCAAACTCTATTTTCTTTGGTTCTTTCTTCCTTGGTAGGACTTCATGTTTGACAACATCTTTGATTTCTCTAAATATCATATTTTGACTATACACTACCTTCTTAGTTTCTAGGTTCCAAAACTTATAACCTTTCAGAACACACTTTATACCCAATAAAGATACACTTTTCAACCATTTTATCTATCTTACTCATGTTTTCCTTTGGAACGTGAACATAGGCCTCATAGCCAAATACCCTAAGATGCGTGAGAAAGATTTTCTTACTAGTCCATACCTCGTGTGGAGTCTTGTGATCCTGTGTTAACGAGGGTGATCGATTGACCAAGTAACATGTAATACCCACTACCTTTGCCTAGAATTATTGTCCTAACCTAACACCAATGAGCATGCACCTTGTTTTTTTCCATCAGCGTCCTATTCATCCTTTCTAGAACTCCATTCTATTGAAATGTATATGGAACAGTCTTCTTTCTTGTTATACCGCACTTCTTACAGAAATATTCAAGTTCATTTCCACATAACTCTCCACCATTATCCATCCTCAATGCCTTAATTAAACCTGTCAAAGACTTCAGATTTCTTCCTAAGGAAATATATCCATGTATTTCTCGAGAAGTCTTCTATAAATGGGACATAGTACGCATATTTTCTTAGTGATGGAACCAACAAAGGTCCAGACACATCATTGTGCACCAATTGTAAAATTGTCTTTGCCCTCATTGCACTAGAAGAGAATCTTACCCAATTATGTTTCCCATATACACAATGTTCACATAGATCAAAACCTAGAGAGCAGTTAAACATGCCTTCAACCATACCTTTACCATGTAGTAGTCAAAATTTCTTCTCTCTGATATGCCCTAGTCTTTGATGCCGCAACATAGCCTTTTCTCCAGAGACTGTAGGAGTTTTTTCTTTTTCGTCTTCAATATCAGGAACAATGGAACTATTACACTCATCACTAATAGTGCTTCCTTGCAACTTAAATAGAGTTCCAATCCAAATTCCCTTTAGCAACACCATTGCTCCTCGAACCATCATGTAGGCTTCTTTCTCAAACACTATTTTTACCCCTACATCATCCATTTTTCTTACAGAAATCAAATTTATGGCCAATTTTGGGATGTGCAGAACACCAAGAAGTGTTCCAATCCTTCCATCCATGAGCTTCAACTTGAATTTTCCTCATCCTATGATTTTGATTGTTAACTCATCACCTAGGAAAACATCACCTCTATCATATCTTTCAAATTCACAGAACCACTCCCTGCAGGGAGTCATATGAAAGGATGTGTCTAAGTCAACCAGTCATGCCTCATGATTTGCATGTCTGCTTGATGAAGCCAAGTACACATCCCCTCCTTCCGAGGAGGTTTTTTCTTCTATAGAAGGAGCATCTTATGTTCCCTTCCCTCTCTCAACGCTTTTGGATCTACATTGTTTCTTATAGTGCCCTTCTTTTCCACATCTCCAACACACCTTTACAAAATTTCCAGGAGATTTAGATCTACCCTTAGATTCAAATCTTCCACTTGAGGAATTAAATATATTTCTTTCCTTGGAGCATCCTCTTGCAAATGATGCATATGTTCTCTTTCATTCTATGTTTTTTCATCTCATCTCCTCCGAAAGAAGGATGAGACCACATCATCAAAACGTAAAGTAGTTTTATTACTACCTATGGCCACAACCAGACTATCTCAGGAGTCAGATAAAGAACACAATAAACTAATACACTTATCTTCTAAATCTGAAATTTTAATATCAACAGATAATAACTGACTTACCACGGTATTGAAGGTGTTCAAATGCTCTGTCACCGAGTCTCCATATTTCATTCTTAGGTTATACAACTTCTTCCACGAGAACAATTTATTTACCAAGGACTTAATCGGATACAAAGTCTCCAACTTATCCCATAATGCCTCGGTTTTACTTCCTCTAACACATTCAATAATATTGAATCTAAGAGACACGACCAGATTGTGTTTTTCGCCTTCCAATCCAACTTTTTCCAGTCTTCTACTAATTCTCTTGTAGGTGCAATACCTGGATCTACTGTGATCCACTGGTATTTGTCTACCAACAAATTTTCCATCTTGAGCTTCCACAACTCAAATCTTTTCCCATTAAATTTCTTGATCTCTATTTTCAAATTGCTCGTCATTTCTTTCCACCTGAAAAAATTAATACCGCGGCTCTCCCATTGTAACAAAGTTTATCACATGAACATATACAACATTTTCGAATGAGATAAAGCGAGTTGTGTGGCTGCCTCAAGATTCCCCTGACATCATCTAAGGTTTCTAACGTCGGATTCCATGGCCTCTGGCTCAGGGGATCGTGATCCCCCTCCACCTCCCGATCTTACAGTGTTCCAAGCCCTGCTCTCCTCTTACACAAAATCCACAAAGGGAATTCCTCAATCCCGTTTTTTTTAAAAGTTGGACGAGATTCCAAAAGTTCTTGTTCACTCCCCTTCCTCGAGACCTTTCTCACTAATATTAGCAGAAAATGGCCGGATTTGACAATTTACGGGACTCTAGCCATCCCAAAAAGCAATGGTGCAATGGTTGGAGAAGAACTGGAAGAAAACTATAAAAGGGCATCTCTCAACAGCATTATGTGGTAAGGGATTCTACGTTTTCCTCTTTGAAAATAAAGAAAATAGAGATTGTATCTTTAGGAATGGCCCATACTTCGTGGGCATTATAGGAATGTACTTGAATAAATGGACTCTAGACTTCATCCCTAAGAATGATATTCCTTCATCTATTCTAGTTTGGGTCAGGCTTCCTTTCTTACCCCTTCACTGTTGGAACGATGAAACAATCAAAAACATTGATAACACACTGGGAAGGTTCATCGATCGGTCTGAACCACGAGATGGTCTGCAATGATGTGTACATCTTTGTGTAGAAGAATACCTAGAGAAAGGTCTTCCAAAACCAATCCAACTAACACTAGATGGGTCGTCATACATCCAAACAATGGACTATGAACAACTCCCTTTTAAGTGTAAATTCTACCATGAGTATGGGCATTTCGCCAAAAACTGCCCTAAGGCTATCCAGGATAATCCTAAATACAAAGCGCCAGATCAATGGCAGCCAACAAAAATAAATAAAGTGATGAACAAGGCAGGAACCTAACAACAAGAAATGAAAAACAACTCCAGCCCCCCCCTCACCAAGTAAAGGGAAATCCCCAATACAAATAGATGATGAAGCAGAAAGTAGAAAAAAGAAATACGATCCACTGGAAAACCTAGAGGCAAAAATGATCAACTCAAAAGAAAGTATAGAAGATAGCCAACCAGTTCAGGATCTTGATCTCACGTCGCCCCCAGTGGAGCTCGATCCCTAGCCCCAGGATCCTAATCAAGCACAGGAGCATGATAACCAGAAAGACTCAGGAGAAGACCTGGATATGGAACTCCTAAAGAGTGCCAGAACTATGAAAGTAGGGAGGAAAACTAATAAAAATAGCAGGGAAAAAACGACTAACCAGGATGAGGAATTAGGAACCCAACCAACACTAGAAGAAATTATTAAAAAAGAAGGAAAAAATGGGAAAGCCCCAACAACAAAGGGACAATCGTAGTCCACGAAGGGGGGGGGTGGGGGACAAAACACACTAGTAAATAATGAAGTTAGTCTCCTGGAATTGTAAAGGATTGGGACCGAGGGGGAAAAAAAGAAGCAATGGGAAAACTAATCAGAACAAAAAATCCCCATATCCTCCTAAGTCAGGAGACAAAAATGCAAGGAGCTGAAGCCCTACGAGAAATGAAGAAAATATAGAAAACAAGCATCGGAACAACGTTGAATGCTAGAGGAGCATCGGGAGGGATCTACACTATGTGGAATACCCAACTCTACAGAGAAGAACAAACAATAGAATCTACACACTAGGCGTTGGTCAAAATAAAACATCTTCATTCAGGTATCACCTACCCTATCTGTAATGTTTACATGCCTAATAATTATTGGGAAAAAAGGGAGTGTTGGGATTCTTTAATGAAAATCAAAGATCTAGGAGCCCAAAACAATTGCATCATAGCAGGAGATTTTAACACAACCTTACATGAAGAGGAAAAAAAAGGAGGAACCACTGTAAGGGACCAGTTCAGGGAACAAATGGAGGATCTGATCTCGGAACTAGATATGTTCAATGTTCAGCCCTCTAAAGGGAAATACACTTGGAGAAATAAAAGGCTAGGGGTGGGACACATAGCTACTAGACTTGATCGCTTTCTCATCCACAACTCTTTACTTCTTCGCACACTCAACATTTCCTCCCAAATTGTCCCTTGGGGTATTTCAGATCATCGTCCAATAGCCCTCTCCATTGACAAAGTAGAAAATATGGGACCCATTCCCTTCAAATTCAACCCAATTTGGTTGGAGTCCCCAGACTTCCTCTCCCTAATCTCCTCGATCTGGTCAACCTAGGTGGACGGAACCCCTGTGTACATCTAGAAACAAAAGCTAAAAAAGGCAAAACAAGCAATAAAGGACTGGGTTAAAGTCTCCTTCCACAACACAGGAGGAGAAATTGAAAGAAATAAAAAGCAGCTTGAAGTTCTTCAGGAGGAAATGGACACTAATGAAATTGAAAACATGCATCTAGTGCAGGAGAAAGAGCATTTTCAAAATTATTTAAGGGCACTCCATAATGAAGAAAATGAGTGGAGACTCAAATCTAGAGCTTTGTGGCTCCAAGCAGGGGACAAAAATACTTCATTTTTCCATAAGTAGGCCAAAGCAAGACAACACAAATGCACAGTGGAGGAAATAAAAACAGCCACATGAGACATAGTCAATTCTTTCGAGGAGATAAAAAAGGAAGCCTCCTCCCATTTTAAAAATATATACAAGATTGTGTAGATAACAAAGAGTGGAGTTTACAATTCATGGAGTAGATACTGCATCTGATAAAGGAAAAGGATAACCAAGAGTTGAACAAGGTGGTCACATAAGCAGAAGTTAAAGAAGTTGTCTACCAATTTGATCCTGAAAAATCCCCTAGGTCGGACAACTTCACTCTCCATTTCTACCGAGACTGTTGGGAAATAAGTAAAAAGGATTTATTCCGTATGGTCAGATATGTCCAAAAATCTTGCAAGTTAGGAGGAGTTACCAATACCTCATTTCTTTCCTTGATCCCTAAAGTAAAAATTGCAAACTCCTTTGATCGTTTTCATCCCATCTCTCTTTGTAATGTCTCCTACAAAATCCTAACAAAAATCATAGCAAACAGAATAAAGCAACTACTCCCACTGATCATTCTTCCCAACCAAGGGGGCTTTGTGGAAAATAGGCAAATTTGGGACAACATCATCCTTGTGCAGGACACCATTCACACCAGTGTTACGAATTGAGAAAAAAGAATGATAATTAAAATCGATATGGCAAATTCCTTTGATCGAGTGAAACACGAGTTCCTTTTTGATGTGTTAAAAAAAATTGGTTTCAATAACTCCTTTGTCTCATGGGTCGGGGCTTGCACATCGTCCCCTTGGATAGCGCCTCTAATAAATGGGCACCCAGCTCCGTTCTTCCAAGCTACAAGAGGACTTCGACAAGGCTGCCCACTCTCTCCAATATTGTATATCATCATGGCAGAAACTCTGAATAGAAGACTGGAATATGAAATAGCCAATGGAAATATCCCAGGGCTAAAAATATCAAGGGGTGTCATAAGGTTAAATAATTCATAGTTTACTGATGACACTCTTCTCCTTGAAGGAGCTTCACAAACTATGGCTAGAAGATTCAAGCTAGTCCTAGACCAATATGAAACAACTTCTGGGGGTCTTATCAATAAGCACAAAAGCCAAATTTATGCTTGGAACACAAAAGCTTGTACAATGGCTAGAATTGCCAACATCCTACAATTCTCCTTCTCGATTGACTAGAAGTATTTCAAGTATCTTGGCACTCCCATCAGTATCAAATCCCTCCTCGGGGAGGCATGGCATGTGATACTCCAAAATCTCAAGGACCAATTCAAAATTTGCGGAGCAATTTGGCTAAACCCAATTGGCAGGGTAGTCTTAATAAAGTTGGTCTTATCCTCCTTTCCAATCTTTCAGTTTTCTGCTCTCTATGCTCCGGTGGGAATCAAAAAAGAAATGGCCAAAATAATCAAGAAATTTATTTGGCAAGGCGGCAAAGACAATGGTAGAAAAATCCACATGGTAAACTGGTATACTGTCTGTGCTCCTAAATAAAATGGGGGTTTGGGTATTCGGGACCCGGAGAAGATAAACATAGCCCTGGGGGAAAATTTAATTTGGCGTTTAATCACTGGAGGAAACGAATGATGGAAAAAGCAATCTGCAATAAGTATCTCTCAAAAATCAAAAAGAGGTGTTTGGATGCAGTCAATCTCAGTCAATCAGGTTCCCCCATCTGGAAGCTAATACGGGCATCAATGTCGCTCATTCAAAACCATCTCAGTTGAAGTCCAGGAAACAATAAAGAAATTAAGATTTGGGATGATCACTTCTCAGACAGAGGAATACTCTCTTATATCCCTGCTCTGGACCCCTTCAAACATTGGCTAACCTCTGAGGGAAAAATCACTCTCTTTGATATATCTAATTGGAAGAGTAATGGTGCTTGGGAAAAATGGAACCCCTCCTCCTGCGAAATGAGGCCCGTCAGTTCCTCCTGGTGGTCTTAGGGTCCACCCAGTTCACCTTAGTCAGAGAAACAACAGAATTTGGGGAGAGGCAGGGTACACAGTGAGGTTGGGATACAAGAAGATCCTCCAAGAAAGCGATCATCCAGACAAATCTACCATCTGGAAATAAATTTGGAACCCAAATAGCCTACCAAAGATAAATATATTTGGTTGGAAGTTGGCTTATAGCAAGATTTTAACAGGCGAAAACCTGAACAAAAGAGGTTATATGGGGCCATTCAGATGTGCTCTCTGCAACCAAAACCTTGAAAGCACTGACCACCTTTTCCTAAATTGCAATTTCACCAAACAAGTGATGCATAGTGTCTTCTCAAAGCTAGTCCCTCAAATCTCCTGGTCAACAAGTAGCAGAAGTCTGATTGGAAAATGGAGTAAACACTTCAAAGGCTCACTCCATAAGAACCCAAATTTAAGCCAAGTCTAGAAGGCCTTGATTAAATTTGTGTGCTGGAAAATATGGCTGGCAAGAAATAAAATAATTTTCAAAGAGAAGCTAGTCCCCCCCCCACCCCCTTAGTTGCAGTGTTTGCGATCGGCTAGTTGGGGGAGTATATCTCATCCAGGAATTTAAAAACCCAGGCAGGTGGTCCCTTGCTAGCAAAAGAAGGGATCTTGCTAAAAAAAATAAATCTACCCGTCGTCCACCCCATCACTTTGCCAAAAAAATCATGCTGCCAGCTTCAATTTTCCCCCTAGGATTTCAAAACTTGGTTAAACACCCAAAATAGTCATGTTCTATGTTTCGATGGTGCTTCAAAAGGTAACCCAGGTGCGAGAGGGGTTTTGTTTATCCCTAGAGGACAAAGATTGTTAAATTACTCTTGGAATCTAGGTATAACCACCAATAATGTAGCAGAGGCCTCTCCACTCTTCCAAGGAGCTCTTCTAGCTCAAGAACGACAACTCAGACATTTTATTATTCTAGGGGACTCCAACAACATAATTTGACACCTCATTATAAGAACAACCCCGAAGAATACAAATTTAAAAAGGCTCATTGAAAGAATGAGGGCTATGCTATCCACCATACAATATTCTTTTTACCACATTCGTCGCATAAAAAATGGGATAGCGAACGAGCAAGCAAATCTAACTAT
>JASDQU010946657.1:31836-59671 GCA_032191745.1 Picea mariana | reverse complement strand
AGGAATGTTTCCTATATCTAATGAAGCTAGATGAGACCCGTCGTGATGCTTCCCTCATTAATGAGACATATAAAAATGCATCAAAACTCAATATGATAACTCTGTCTAACCTCGCAATTTTGCAGAAGGAGATCTGGTCCTGGTCTATGACCAAGACCATGATAAACTTGGACCAGAAAAACTAGAACCTATGTGGAATGGACCCTACATCGTTAAACATGTGCTACACAGAGGTGCCTACGAGTTAGCTGACTATGATGGAATATCTCTCAACGAGTCTCATAATGGGATCTATATAAGGAAGTACTATGCTTAGAAAATCATGCATGTGTTCTTTGTACATTATTGTACCATATGATTTGGTTTCGTGTGTATTTAATTTTGCATGTAAGGGTTTTGTTTCATCTTTAGCTGCTTATACCCTACTTTATGCTTGGATGGGCAGATGCCAACATCTTTCCCCATATATTTTGGATTTGCGGATGGCACTAGCCGATATACCCAGAACTTAGCTTCTGCGACTTTGACCATTTACCATTCTGGTGAGTTGGTAAATTCAGGAGGGATCTGTCTTGGATCTGCAACCAATAATGTTGCAGAATATCATGCCGTAATTGGACTTTTGACCAAGGCCGTTTCTCTTGACATATCTGAAATAATCGTTAGTCTTGATTCCCAACTCGTGGTTTGTCAACTTAATCGCGTTTATGATGTTCGCAATCCAGTATTGCTACGTCTCTATTTGAGGGTTCGTCATCTCGAGAGGGTTTTTGCTAACATATAATACCAACACATATTGAGAGAACTTAATGTCATTACAGATTCATTAGCAAACTATATGTTGGATTGACATCTCGTCCATAGATGAATATTCAAAATCATAAAGCATAAATAAAAAACATCACATAGTTTGAAAAATAATTAGCCGAGACAAAACTCATATATATATATATATATATATATAGGAAAAGTGTGCCATAATATCGTCCAAAAGTACATATAGGGGAAAAACGTGGGCTACTATGCCATACATCATCGCATAAGACTACACTAAGACATGAGACTTTACTCATCCCCCTGTACTACATTGTGCTCACGGTAACATATCACTGCTCTAACTACTTGCTGCAACAAATGGCTGAGACTCTCTAGTACACCCACTATGTGCCTCTGCAAGTGATAAGGAACATCTCATAATCTCATGGAAGGGACACCCATGGTAAGTCCCCTAAGATTTATCTCTACCTCACAAAATCCTTTGGCTTCGCCACCTGCCTATGCGACTACTTGAGCACCAGTACATCATCAAAATGGTGACATATGAGCTGGGTGTTCCATCCCTATGTCTGCATGATAAAATCAAACATGTTTAAGATCCCTCATTGTACCTCAAACAATACATATATCATAAAAAATAAAAAAAATACTTTTTGCAAGGTCAAGTTTTGGAATTTACCTGATGCATCCCACTGTGCCCCTTGAGGGAGCACTAAATCCACACTACCTCTGAAGTCCATACCATCATAAGGATAGTCCTCCATCATCACAATCTACCTCCTCCACCATGTGAAGAAATCGACAGTGAAAGAAAAAGATGAAGGCTCGTTCCATAACCGAGGTGAAAGGCTAGTCCACCTTTCCATCCTAGGCTTCAAGATACTATATCAAAGTAATCCGAGGTTGCATCAAAGGTACTCATTCTAGGAAGAACAATACCAAGAATGATCCATACCCAAACTATTTCTTCTTCCCTGTTCTACATTTGGAAATCCAATCTTTGACATTTGCTAAAAATCCTGCACACCCATTGAAGATCTTCGACCCAAGGCACTCAACTGCATGATTTGGAATCCATGTAAGGACTGGTGCTTCTTGTCAATTTTGTGATGGTGAATAGGAAATCTCATAATGGAATATCTGTCACATCCTTAATTTCAAGCCTACCACTTTCCTTTTGGGATCCTGACATAGAAAAGTATGCTATATAGTCACTGGTCTGTAAAGGTGTATCCCATTGACTGGATAAGAGGATGAGTGCCCCTCTTTTAGAGAGCCATGTTAGAAAGTATACATCCTTGATTTCAATCTCTAAAAGTTGAGAACCCACTCGAAAAACCTACTCATCAACATCCAATAACCCATTCAAGTGGTCAAGGAGAAGTATCTCTTTTTGCATGTCCCGTATCTTGTAAAATTTTAATAAACCGCAATTTCAAAGAACTGCCCTTTCTTGAGGGTCATGCAATGTGGCCATATCATCATTTTTGTTCTCTCTGTCCTTCCACTCAAGCATCTTGGCTTTTGAATCCTTGCAAAACATCATTAAATATCATTAGTCAAGACCCCAAGCCAAAATAATGCTTTTTAAAAGGCTAAAAGACAAGGAAAACATTTCTTTTTACGCCTGGCTCCCCCTATAGACTATTTCAAAGCATTGATGTGCCCTATACACAAGCACTAGGGCGCAAGATCCGGGATGGCGCCCCTCTCGATACCTCAGGGGAGCGCCACCCTAGTAAGAAGCCATGGGGGCTCTTAAGGGGCCTAAAATAGCTAAAAAAAGGCATGAAAATCAAAACAAAAGCATGGAAATGAAAGAGGGGAATAAGACTACCATCCTGGTCTAGACAAAATGAAGAATGATGGTCTAGTGCTCCTGCAATCAATGTCAGAAAAAACTGCTCAAAATGGAAAAACTCCAAGCGAAAAAGGCAAGTGAAAATGAAAGGTGAAATGGACTAAATTTTTTCACCCAAATGACTTTTAACCACTTGCAAACTAGTTTAATTCAAAAAAAATTCACATCAATGTTTCCTTTTATTTGGTTTTTTCCACAATTTTCCTTGGTTTTTAAAGGAATTGCTGACATTTTTTTTCCGATAATGTCTTTTTTATACAAGAACTTAGGAGGCATAACTTTTTGGTGACTTTACAATCCTTTTGAGCACACTTCATCATTATTTGAGCTCACAAAATCATGAAGAATAATCTATTGGGTGATAGTTTAACCCTTTTTCGGTCCCTATAGACTAACTACGATAAAAGAATGCTTTGCCTTATTTGGTTAGAAGAGTTCTCCTTTGCATTATTTTATGGTTTTTCGGGCCTAGGAGACTAAAATTACGAAAAAGAACATCCATAGAGTTTTCTTTAAGTTATTTTCAAACTCCCTAAACATGAAAAACCATTGAGTTTTCCTTCTTTGGACTTGTAAAACCATACATTGAAGGACTGACCTGGGAACAAACTCTTAATTCTTCTGGTTCGTTAAACATAGGAAGAAGAACTTATCGAAGGTGAGTTATATCGAGCACTTGTTATCCTCCTCGAGCTCATTAAACAAGAAAAAGGTACTCATCTATCTGGATGGGGGAAAAATTGAAGGAAGTGGGTCAAGTGTCTTGAAACCTTTGAGGAAACTTTCATTGTCGCCGTTGAACATGGAACCTATTTGCATCTCACCTCACAATTGGTCCATCCAGTCGCCTCTGAGTCATACCAATCCCATGAGTCCTATTACTCCTTCGGCTCACCCAAAGAGTGCCTCGGTGATCGTCACACTATGTTTTGGTCCTTTTCTCAAATGAGTCAAAGCTGCCAAGTCTTGTGTCGTGCCTCATAATGTTCAAGGGAAATCTTTCAATTTCAGACCAACCATCTATAATATTACCAGTTTCCATTCCTGTGTCAGTCCACATTCATATAATCCACCGTATTATATCACTTTCTTATGACAATTTCGTGTCGATGATGGGGGATACATCATGGCCTCCCTTCGACAAGTCTTTTTCCTATCGAATTCAACACATTATCCAAGAATTAAACTTAGAAACACAACATTACCTTGGAACCTACATGCCTCAATGGTATGCCTCCTCACTTTCGACAATGGGTTTACATCAATGACCCCTGATCGATTGATTTCACGGATGTTCGACTTCAACTCATTATCCATGTTCACTGGAATGTACTATAAGTACCTTGGGAGTCATTGACATCATTGATGATTTCCTTTGCACTTGTTAATAGTATACATCCATGACCAATAATCAAGCAGTTTCTACCATGTTCGACATCAAAACATTTATTCACATGGATATAATCATACTGTTTTGGGATCGGGGCGAATACCCTAGGTTGAGTACTCATAGTGTTTCGTACTTTTCTGAGGTTGCGATGGATATCATTTGGATGATATACATAGATCCACTTTGTATTGGTCTGTGGCTATGTTTTTATCATATCGTAGCTCCGCTGTGTATTCTTTCATGGATGCGATCAGGTCATGTCATGGAGGAATGGATCCACATTGTATCTTTGGTGGCCATATCCATAGTCAATATCATTATGGATCTGCAATGTATTGGTCGGTGACCATGCTTTGACTCATTTATATTCTGAGCATAGGTATCCCTGCCTCGAGAATGAAACATATATTTATACAGTTTGATATTTTGTTTGTAGTTTCTACGACTCCTTCACCCTTGCATTGAAGAATCTAAAAAGTGTTTCAACGATCATTTTCCTCTTTCGACTTCACACTTTGGGGGGAAATCTGTTACACATCAATTTTCCATGCTTTCATAATGTGTCACATGTGGCGCAAACATCACGTTCTAAGTTTCACAAGTGTTTCATGTGGCGCAAATGTCACATCCTAAGTATTGCAAGTGTCGTAAGTGTTGCAAGTAAACTTTCACAAGTGTTGCAAGTGTTGCAACATACTCCATACACTCTTAGTTAGTGATGAAACTCAATCGATGCCATATAAACACTTGTCACAACCCCTAAATCATGTTGGAAGGAAAATCCCCATTATTTGGCAGTCAAAACATACCTTTTACCTGGTATTTTGACCATTCTTTGGACATTTAGGAGGACTAACACTCCTCTGCCTATGCTTAGGGAGCGCTGATGCTCCCTACACCATGTTAAGGGGGTGCCATGACACTATGTCTTTAGCTTTATGGGGGTYGAGGGAATCAAGGTAAATACCACCTTCTTATAAGGGACAACTCTAAAAGGCTAGAGTTTGTTTGGCTCGAATCCTAATCCATGGCTCTCTCTAAGGAAAGAAGCATAACCTATGGAGCCATATCCTTTACCTATTCCAAAAATACTCAAGGTGGTTGAGCCTMTCAAAGCCTATAAATTGGAGGCACTTCCATGGTGAAAGGGGGGGAAAGAAAATCAGTAAAGTATCATCATTTTGAACTTGGTTCATTCATGTAAGGGTTGGACGAGGAGAGCTTAGAGAGACTGTTGCAACATCAATCATGGTCTGTAATTATTCTCTTTTGGGTTCTCATTGAATATACTTGGCCTATTTATTTGAAGCTTGTGTATTATTGCATATGCTTGTCTATTGTTTCTTTAATATATAGATGAATTTATTTTACCTAATCAGCTAGAGTAGGAGATAGTTGTTTCTCTTTGTTTCCCATTGCAGGTATCAAGTTGCATCAGGAGGTTTGAAGATCAAACTCACAGGTTGGAAGCAACAAGGAAAAACTTCGTAAAAAGGTACATCATGCCCTTTTTCCCTCTCTCTTTCCGATTGGTTAAAATGAGTTTAAAGGGATGTTAGTGTTCACTTGTTTTGTTTCCATCTTGGTATAGGGGGTCTGGTAATCCAGGGGAAGTTTCACCTGTTCGCAGGGGAAATATTCTGTAACAACACTACCAAAATTTTCACTTTAATACTTGGAACCTTTAACCAAAATGATCCATAACCATATAAACCTTAATCCTTGGCCTCTAACACCGAAACAAGATCACCACACAAGGTCTCTATGTGCAATTCCCAACTCTTGACTACAACTATGCGTGCCATTAGTAGGATTTTCACACCATGATTTAGTATTAGGGTATTTTACATGGTTAAAGATGGAAAACAAGGATATTTGGCCTCTTATTTAGAATATGGGCACCATTAGTAGTTCCTACACACCAAGAATGGTTAGGGGGTGACAACAAGGGATTACGGCCCTAAATAAATCTTCTTGATCTCAATGTCCACGAACCACCACAAATATTCTTTCTAAGGGGTTCATGGCCATTGGGTGGGATATGGGTGCCATTTATAGGTTTTGTGCACCACATATGGCAGTCAGGGTCTTGACCATGGCCAAGGAAATAACATAGGCCCTATTTGAATCTTCTCAAAATTCAGCTTCATGATGTAGTCCTCAAACAACCACACAAGACTTTTGTAGGAGATATTTGGCCTTTGTGGAGGATCTTTGGTGCCATTAGTATGTTTTTCAGTATAAGAATGGGTAGTGAGGCTTGTACCATGGTTATGGGAGGAGAACAAAGACCTATTCCTAAAAGGAAGCTTCTTTACATCAAGGGTCATGAATTAGGCCTCAAAATATCTCGCACATAGATATTTTCTGAGGGATTTTTGGCCTCTAAGTGGGATATGGGMACCATTAGGAGGTTTTTCATAGCACATATGGGAGTCAAGGCTTGTCCAATGGATGGGAGAGGAAAGTAAGGGCCTTAGGTATAACACCGATAGACTCCCGCTGGGGAGTGCCACTTGAAAATCTTTCTCTAGTCACCAGGTTTGATACCAATTTGCTAGAAATTCCATCGAAATTGCCCTAACACAACTCTATCATTAATATAAACATGCATTCTGCAACACATGGTTATATACATATTCATAACAAAATTATACACATCTATAACATAATTATATATGCAACATAATCAATCATAAGCTCGTGAAAACAAATGCATAACAATTATTGTAGTATAATTTAAACACATGATTGACACTTATCTTTAAATAAAAGACACCAACTGCGGGTAGACCTTCCACGTTCCTCCCAGCCTTAGACTACACTATTCATAAATCTYGACAGTGGGTCACCCCTGATCTGGGGCTAAAATACAATTGGGCAAGGGTTCCCCAACCAGGCTAAAGTATCTCACTCTACAAAAAATTAGTCACAGGTAGCTCATACACAGGTGACTCAATTGCAGGAAAKTCCATCACAAATGTCAATTCGCACTAACAAACTACAATCTCTCATTCCCCACATGCCTGTCCCATCCCAGGAAGTGTGCCCCTTMTTTGCTCAACAGTCCTTCAACTGCTCCACTTCTCTTCCAGGGATTCAAGAAGATGTCGAACATGAAGTCTTAGAGCCTTGTCGCTACACTTTGACACCTCATGAAATAATTTCCAGTAATTCTCTCATCTGGAGAGAGTGCAATCTTCCATGGGCCTGACAACCCACCTCTTCATTCCAACATTCCATGGCCCTGACAACCCACCTCTTCAATTAATCTCTCCAAGCTATTTCATACAAATGGTTCCATGACAATATTCAACATATTGATCACAATAACAATCAACTCATGACAACAACAACGGGATCACTCACAGAACAATCGGGTCATGACATAACGATCTTCTCGATGGCAGAACAATCGATTCCCTTGCCCCCTGTGATGGTCAAATTGAATGAATGATTAAGTGCCTGAATGGACTAAGTTCAAACCATTTGACTGCATGTTCCCGACTCGACACCTATTGGGTTGAGAACTTCTTTATGTCCACAACATATTCCCAAATTGACACTTGTCATGTTGAGAACTGCTTTTAGCCACTTGTCCCCTCCCTAGGACTTAGGATATGATATTATATCCTTACTTTACACTTTTTAGGAAATATTAATATAATATTCCTTTTTGGATTTAAGCCCCTTTACCCTAGCCCCATTGACCTCAACTAGTGGAGTTTAAGTCCCCCAAACTCTTTTACGTGGTCGGTCTACCACTGGGATGTATTTTCATTAATTTGCATGTGATTATATTTACACTAGTACAAAAGTAATGATCTTTTGCATATAGGCTCACCAACCTCAACATAAATAGTCTACGCACTTAAAACCAGTGCGTGCGGAACTTCTGAGCTACACACACTCTTTCCTCAGTGCTCAAATCTTGCACCCTTTCACAGGTGCACATTACATCATTACTTATATACAAAAGGCTTCACAGGCCTTCTAATCCTGCACACAAAACCAGTTCGCGTTGAATCTATTTTTGCTCGCCTATTCCTTCAGTGCACCGTCCTTTAATGCTAATACTTGCGCACACTGCATTCATTAATCTATTTCACTTTCAATGCACCATTCTTGTGTACTTACACTGGGGCACACCAAACATTATACTACGCGCTGTATCATTTTATAACTGCGCAGACTCCTTTGATGTGAGATCCCTACGCACTAAATTAATGTGTGCAGAATCAAACCAACAAACTTATTACTTCATCTCACCAAATTATAAGTAAACTACAGTTACATTGATATTTACACATGGGGATCGACCTAGGGGTATTACAATCCCCTCCCCTTATTTATGCACTGTCCTTAGTGAGTATATACACATGAACATTCAAAATTTCAACAATTTTAAAAAAGATGCGGGTATTTTGCCCACATAGGATCCTCATGTTCCCAAGTCACATCCTAAAGGCCATACCATGTCCATTGGACCTTTGCTATCCCTATGGCTCTATTCCAGAGTTGTTTGATCTTCTGATTCAATATGCGCACCAGATGCACTTGAAAACCACCTTCTTGCTCCACCTGAATCACATTCCAATCAATAACATGATTAGTATCAGGTATATATATTTTAAGTAGTGATGCATGGAATACATTATGAATATGAATTGATGCAGGCAAGGTAAGCATATATTCCACAGGCCCAATCCTTTCTAGGATTTCAAATGGCCCACAAAACCGCTCTGCCAACTTTGAACAATTTCCCAACTTAAGAGAACTTCTATTGGCCTTTACTTTCAAGAACACATGATCTCCCACGCTAAATTCCTTGTGATTTCTTCCCTTATCACCATAACTTTTCTGCCTGTCATGTGCAACATTTAAATTTTGCTTGATTTTTATCATCTGCTCTTCCATTTCTCTGAGTAGTTCTGGCCCAACTATTGTGCGATCTATTGGGTTATCCCAACTAACTGGTGTGTTGCATTTTCTGCCATAGAGTGCCTCAAATGGGCTCATCTTCAGGGATGCTTGGTACCCATTGTTGTAAGAAAACTCTACCAAGTGTAGATAATCGTCCCATTTGGATGGTTTATCCATGACATACATCCTTAGCATATCTTCCATTACTTGATTCACCCTTTCTSTCTTCCCATCTGACTCTGGATGATAAGTTGTGCTAAAATGCAGATTTGTTCCAAATCCCTTCCAAAAATTTGAAGTTGAAGTAAATTTTGGATCTTTGTCTGACACAATTGTCTTGGGCATTCCATGTAATCGAGCTAYTTCTCTCAGATAGATATCAACTATGTTGGTTGCCTTGTGAGTAAGCTTCACTAGAATTAAATGGGCAACTTTGGTAAGCTTATCCACCACTACCATGATAGAATCATGCTACTTGTTAGTTCTGGGTAGTTTAGTGATAAAGTCCATTGTTACCACTTCCCACTTCCACTCAGGAATGGGCAATGACTGTAGCAATCCAACTGGATGTCTATGTTCATCCTTGACCTTTTGGCATGCCAAACACTTGGCAATGAAATCATTAATTTATTTCTTCATGCCCGACCAACAATATTGGCTCTTGATACCTGCAATAGTTTTCTGGTAACCTGGGTTTCCAACATAATGTACATTATGCATTTCTCCTAATATCAGATCCTTTAATGTTTGAGAATTTGACAAATAAATTATAGCTCTGTACATGAGTATTTCATCATTTTCCAACTTATAGTCTTCAACCTTCTGCTGTAAGCTTCCTTGCTGAAGTTTTCCCCTTAACTCCATGTATTTATGATATGATTTGGTAGCTTCTAGAATTCTACCTTTCAAATCTGATTAACACATGCCAATGGTTGTAGCATGCATCTCATGTACCCTCCTGTTGAGTGCATCAACCACTTTGTTTTCTTTATCTCTTATATGTTTTATATCAAAATCATATTCACTAATGAAGTTTAACCATATTCTTTGCCTGACATTCAAAGTTGGTTGATCAAACAAATATTTCAGACCACTATGGTGTGTCCTTGTTGGCGCATGCCAATTTTGGGAGAAAACCAAGGAAATTTTGAATATTTCAAGACATCATTGGAAAATAGGGGAGCGTGCCRGAAATAGAGGAAAAACAATGTCGAAAACAGAGGAAAATCAACGCCGAGAAAAGTAGTTACAAACTAGAAAAACTGTTGTGGAGCAGTTGGAAAGTGGACAAGCGTCGACTTGGAGAATGGTTGGATCATGGACCAACCAATATTAWGTCAAGGATAAAGTGGACAAACCTAATCCGCTCAGGGTTAGGGTTTTTGTAAGGACGTTGTCCCAGTTTTGCATAAGTAGAATGTATTAGGACCATGAGAGAGTGGGTAGGTATGGTGGGTGTGTATTGTTGAGGTTGTAGCAGGTCCTTTAGTTGAGTAGGAGGTCTTGTTKAGAGACTTTTKYGATTTGTGGAGATCGGATGTAATGGAGGAAGGAATGTATAGTGCACAACACTGGATTTTGTAAGAATATGAATAAAGAGCCCAATCGACAAATCTTTGTGGACATAACCCATGAGGAAATGGTATATCTGTGTCATGTGTATGAATGGTTTCCTTGCTTATTGTTATGGTTGAGTTAACAAGATTTATGATGAACATGTTAATTGCTAAAGGTTATGTTACTGCGCACTAAGGAAAAACTCATAAAATCTGTAGAATAACACTAAGTAAATGAATGTCATAGTTAGTGTTTAGATATGAATCTTATGTTATAGTAGATGAATACCTATCATTGAATACATGCTGCAATAATAGATAATGAAGTTTTATTGGAAGATTAGGGTCATTGGTATAAACTAGGATCTAATGAGGGTTTGAGGGCTAACAATGAGTAGATCCAATGCCTCTAAGAGAGAAACACATCCCATCCCATGGTTGTAGACATTTGAGTCCTGTGGCCACTCATTGAAGCCATCTCGGGTGAGACTGCGCAATGCACTTTGTGCACTGTGTTTCCTTCTCGTATCCAGAAGGGCCGATGGTCAAAGGGTTGTTGGTAATCCTATAGTTAGAACCTGGGTCAGCCCATAAGTAACCAACAATGGTTTCGTTGCCGGTTGGAACTCAGAATATTAGATCGGGAGGGATGTATCACACAATATAGCATGAGGGTTTAAGAAAGGGAATGTTTGTAGGTTGGAATCCCATGAAAGCGAATATTGAAATATTGTTGACAGTTCATGAACTAGAGTTTGCCCATAAAGATAATATAAGCCCCAAGTTTAAGCCAAGACAGTACTCAGAAAGATACGTATTCAACGAAATACATGAGAGTTTATTTAGTGAGTTTCCCACGCTATTGCAGTAGTGGATAACAAGGTTGAAAGATACCCATCCGATGAACAAAGTTAGATCAGTGGAGTGGAGCGAAGAAAGTATAGCGTGGTTGAAAAGGGTAAATAACAAATTCACACAAGGAGTAGATTTATGGCTAGACAACATTGTAGTGGGGTATATCAATGATTTCGCAGTAGATACATTGAACTCTTACAATTTAGCAGAGAAAGAGTTTGTTAAGAGTCCAAGGGGAGGGTACATCAGGTCGCTGTACACTTCAATCAAGAGATTATTGCATCATAAAGGGGTATTAACTATGCAATCAAACAACTAAACTACCCTGCGTCAATGGGGGAGTTAGGGGAAACATTGAGGAAGGTCTGAGATGGAGGGGGAAGTGGATAGAGAAGAGTGTAGTTGTTATCGGACAAATTGGTAAGTGTGGACACAAACTAATTTCCCTAACTTCAACAGGAAGCTAGAACAAAACAAGGCAGAATACAAGGTTCTCCTTAGATTTTATTGTCATATAAACTAGTTTAGAGAGGGACAAATGACATACCATTTAAACAACGTTTGATCCTCGCCAGTGTCGTCCTTGTTGCTCCATATTTTAATCTGTGGGATGGTGAACCTGTTAAGAAACACAAACCAATAAAAAGAGAGAACAACAATATATATATTCCAGTGAATTCTATGTATAAGATCAAGGAGTTATACAATAAAAGTAGAGACACCTTTATAGGGAAGAAATGTATTACTGCATTATATTAAATGAAAGTAGAGAATGCAATCCATGCCTTGATGTTGCAAGGTCCCTTCCAATGGATATTTTCCTCAACACAAACACCTTTTCTCCAATGCTTTTGATGAAGAGCATTCACAACCTGACTTGGAGAGCTAAAAAAAAGCTATCTCAAGTACAATCTACAACAGAATTCTTCATGAATAAGCAAGCCTAGCCTTTCCCATGAGAGATCACTCTTTATGTAGGGTGAAAGAGGGATGGATGAGGAGATTAGGATGACCGCACTGAATCAAAGAAGCGAGTAATATCCAAGCCGATCGGAGGCCACCTCATCTTCTAGAAGATTCCCTTCTAGAACTTTGTGAATTTCACTTTTTCTTTGGTTTGAGGATCGTCGCACCCTATGCATAGGCAGCCTGCAGCGACGCTGTAGTCTATTTTTAGTGTAGCATGCGACGATCAAGCATCGTCACACCCCAAGTATTGAGCAGGGTGCAACGATCTCCTTTGACATAGTTTTTGAGGAAGAAAAGATAATCCACTTTTCTCATGGAGAAAGTCTCATTTAGTATTTTCAGGGAACATGGAACTGAGTTATGCACATAACGTCAGTTGATCATAGGGGTGACCAAAATAATGTGTAACATAATCCCCCCCAAAGCATGAAGTGGGAACCCGTGACAACTGAAATACTTTGTAGAATGTGTGTGTCGAAAACAAGGAGCGCATCAATCGAGAACCTGCAAATAATCAAGCATCTGCCCAATAATATACCATCTTCTGAGGTAGAAATTCCCATACTTAGACTACAAGTGAATATAATAATAAGTTTCAAGTGAGTCATGGCCACTAAACATAAACTGTGGATCCATGTCATCATCATTTAGCATAGCCACGAGAAATACATTGTGGATCTATGCTCTAAAGAATTCAAATTTGGACATAGCCACGAGACATAAACAATGGATCTATGTGTCAGTACAGACTTATGAATACTCCCTCGCAACCTGGATCGGCGTGGTGAGATYCGGGGTCTTCATCTCCATCATTCCGAAGTACAAATCTAGCCATGTGATTACAGGTGTTGAAGTCGAACATGGTAGAAACCACTTGATTACCGATCATTAATGAATACCGTTAACAAGTGCGAGGGAAATCACCATTGATGACAATGAATCCSAAGGTACTCTAGTACAATCCAACGAATGTGAATGAATGAGTTGAAGTYGAGCACTTGATGGAATATTCTAATTAGGGGCCAATGATGTGAACCTACTCTTGAAAGCAAGGAGACCTGCCATTGAGGCATGCAGGTTTCAAGGTACTAAATGATTTCTAAGTCTAATTCCCGGATAATGAGTTGAAGTCGACAGGAAGAGACTCATCACAGGAGGGCCTTAATGTATCGCCCATCAATGACACAAAATGTGTAATAGATTTGAAGTGGACCAGAGTATGAAGTGATTCAGAATTGACTCAGGGAAGGCCGATATGGTAGGCATTTTAAAGACTACAGATGGCCGACTCAATAGAAGGCTTATTTAGGTTGGACTTCTTTTGAACATATGGAGGAAACGATAATCGTATTGACAACATTGACTCAAGGAGGACCCAACATATGGACTTGTGGATGGTCAAACGAGAGACAAATGGATTTCCCAACCCGTATACAATGATGAAGAGGGGTGTCATGTTCAAGAGTGAATTACTGCCACTAACATAGATACATATATACATTTATTTCCCAATTTCTCCCCACCATTTCTGGCGAGTAGCTCTTTATTTTTACGCAAGCTTGAGGAGGATAACATATGCTTGTAATGTAAGCTCATCCTTCGGATGAGTCCCTCAGAGTATTTTAACGAACCCTAGGAAGGAGTGGTTCGGTCCCATATGGGTCTTTCGATGCTTGTTTTATGAGTCCAAAGAAAGAAAACTCATGGGTTTTTCATGTTTAGAGAGTCTGAAAAACACTTAAAGAAAACTCCAAAATATCCTTTTTTCATAAGTTAGTCTGACGAACTGAAAAAGACATAATCTACTGCTCATCAGATGTTTTCTTCAAATACTTTTACGAGCATGAAAAAACAAGGTCGCTCAGCTATCTTTTCATTTTTAGGGAGCTTGAAAAGAGCTTAAAGGATACTCCATATGGTTCATTTTTCGTATTACCAATGCGAGTCTGAAAAAGGGATAAAAAGTTACTCAATTGCATTCTCATAGTTTCACGAGCGTGCGGAAGAATTAAGACCATGCTCAGAGTTTTTTCTAAAAAACCCTAAAAGTATATGTACATAAGAAAAACACGCAAAAATGACAAAAAATGGAGGATCCATATCAAAAGTCCAGTCCTCAGATCTCTCAACCTGTAGTAGAGACACTTTGCAAACTTCATTAGGCTTAGGGCATAGGTAAAAATATTCAAAAATTAATTTAATTTTAAATTGAAATGGTAAAAAGTGAATAAAATAGGTCAATAGTTCATTTACCATTTCGTTTGTATTTTCACCCAAATAGTGCCCCAAACCCCCTTTTTCTTCTGAATTTCAAGTGACGATTCTGGAGCGCCCAATGGACCATTTCTTGAACTGCTTCCGTTAAAAAGATATTCTCCTTCCCCTTTCTCTTTTCATGGTTGAATTTTTCATTTTTAATGGTTCATTTTTGAGTTATGGGCAATTTTTTAGGGGTTATTGCGCTTTGAGATCATTGCAGGCTCACCCTATCATGAACTGTGACGATCCCAAATAGTTGCAAGGGTTCCACAACTAGGGTGTGACAACACCACTCTGTGGAAAAGAGATCCCCTGCGACGACCACAACTCAAATTTTAAAAAGAGAAAAAGAGCTTGGAAAACTTCCAACTTTTAAAATTTGATGAATCTAATAATCATTTAATGTTGTTTGGCAGGTTTTCATCARTCATTATGATCGAGTGGAGGGAACGTGAGCATGAGGAAGAAGATTAATTTTTCAAGAATGACTCGGGCACTGTCATGGCATTYCGGGAGTGTGGCTTGTTCAAAATTTTCAAGGTTCAGGGCATGAGATCCCAACTGAGACTACTAGAGTACCTAGTCCACAYGTGGGATGTCAATGAACAAGCCTTTCATGTAGGTGTGCATACACTTACCTTGGATATTGATGAAATTTACTTCTTGACGGGGTTATCTCATCGAGGCTCTCAAAAAAACATAGTGGAAAAGTTGCRATAAGGGATGTTCGAGATTTGCCTTTGAAAATTATCCTCTACACTATCACTCAGATGCAAGGGAGTGTGACTCCTCACATGGATTTACAAAGCCACTTTCAGTATGCTATAGAGTGCATGGAGCCCCAGGTTTTCAATTCGTGTGAGGGTCTTCTGAAAAACATGAAGAAAAAATTCACAAAGTGTAGGAACGGTCGATTGAAACAATTCAGCTATGGATCTATTTTGGTATCCTTGTTCCTAGAGAGGGTCCCCATATTACGCCTACAACATGTGGAATGGGGAATACCAGCTCCACAGGTTCCTCGGATGAAAATATGGGTAGATTTGATGGCTTGCCATGGTGGCGTCCCAATCGTCAAATATGACCAAGCTT
Organism: Picea mariana; assembly: GCA_032191745.1. NCBI lineage: Eukaryota > Viridiplantae > Streptophyta > Pinopsida > Pinales > Pinaceae > Picea > Picea mariana. Next base: position 43,989 of record JASDQU010946657.1, on the reverse strand, counting down.
TCTTCCAGTGGCCGAGGGATAAACTAATTATGGTTGAGGACTATGCTTATGCCGGGACTGATTTTTGTGGAGACCTTGACTTGGCATTACCTGAGGGTTCTCAGTGGGGAGAGATAGGTAAGAATATTTTTTTCATTATATGTTGTTTTTGGTATTTTAATTATAAAATGCTTTTATTTATTTATCCGAGACTAATCAAGTTCTCTTAACAATGTAAATGTGGCACCTTATCGGCCTTCAATATCATATCCTAGTCAGAGACGTGGAGAGATAGGCACAGTGGTGGGTCGAGGGGTGGCTGTTGAGGATCTCAAGGAGATCGAGCATAACCTTGAGGGATTAACCATGAACATCCCTAACATCACGGTGGACGAGTTACCTCAACGCTACCAACGCCATACAGTTGGCATATTGACATCCATTAGTCGACTGCTCTGTCGTGTGGCATGGGAAGTCGTTTTTTATAACAAGAAAAATCCTTGATGCTTATGTATATGAAGCCACGAGCTTCACCATTTTGACATTTTGGTCTCAAGACAAACACTTTTTTGTAACTTTTGACGTATTAATATAAAGTTCCTACCAACTTAGTTGTCTTTTAAATGTGTGTTTGGATTTATAAGTTGCGTAAATTTCTGTCTAAAACATAATTAGCCAATGCATCTGTTAATATGTTTAGACATCTAGGAATATGTTGATACTCAATATAATCAAAATGTCTTTCCAAGAGGCGAATTCTTAAGTATACCCGTAACAATGTAGGACTTCGAATGGAATAAACGTTACTCAATTGTAGCACTACTAGTTGTGAATCAAATTGTACAATAAGATGACAGATGCCAAATGAAATGGCGTAAGTTAAAAACTCGATAATTGCACTATATTCCGCGATATTATTAGTTGCACGACCAAGGAAAACATCGTGTATAATGATCAACTCATTCGTAGATGCATAGATTTCCCATGCAACAGATGCTAGGTTTTGAGTACTATGACTAACACCATCAACAAATCCGATATAGGGTAGTGAATACGCCGACATCTGGAAACCAAGCACAATGTAAGGTAAGAATCTTAAAGGAAAAATAAGAAACAAAAAAATCACACTAGAGTATGATACACTAAAATACAAAGCACTCATGCAAAAAATATTTTAAGAAGAGTACTTCTTCAAGTAAAGCCCATTTCTGGGTTCACCCAAATGAATTCCATCATAATATACCAGCTCATAAGCCCCTTTACCCAACACTCATTTAACGATATAGGAGCCATGACACATGGTCTCAAATTTACCGGCCCTAATAAGTCACGATCTTGTTCGTAAAGGAGAACTAAATCACCCTTAGAAAAAAAACGCGGTTTGACATGCTTGTCGTATTGAGATTTGACATTTTTTTTTTCTGAGTTTCTATGAACAAAGCGGCATCACGACGAGTCTCGTCTAATTGCATCAAATACAAGAGACATTCCTCTTCGATTGAGGTGTTCGGGAGAAATTCGACAAATAGTTTCAAAGATGGGATTTCACATTCAATCGACATAATAGCTTCGATACCATATACTAACTGGAAAGGTGTGAACCTTGTGGAAGATTTAATGGATGTCCGATAGGCCCATAATGACGATAAGAGCATTGTATTTTTGCTTGACTTGTGAAATTCTACCATCCGTCGAAGCATAGTAGTTAGAACTTTGTTGATTTCTTCAACCTGGCCATTGGTCCGTGGATATTAAGGGGTTGAGTTTTTATGTCGAAGACCCAACTTCTCGATAAGTTCAGACATCTTGAAATTGTGAAAATGACCACCATGGTTAGTGACGATGGCTTGAGGGAAACCAAACATAGTAACGATATGATTGAATATGAACAATGCCGCAGTTTTCCCAGTATTATCAAATGTAGGCATCGCCTCGGCCCATTTAGTGAAATAATCCACGACTACGATAATGTAACCATACCCCTCGGCCGAGTGAGTGTTACATGTCATGAATTCAATGTCCCATTTAGAGAATGGACAAACATAAACTATAGGGTAAAGAGGAGAAGGATGTGATCGGATCTTATTGTTATACGTATGACAAGCGTGCCATTTTTGAACGACAATAATTCAATCCTTAAACAACGAAGGCTAGAAGTAACCAACTTGTAAGATCTTTAGGGCACTGGCATACCCAGACATATGACCACCACATGCTCTAGAATGACAATCATTTAAAGATTTCTCAACTTCATTATAGGTTAGACATCGTCGAAATACTGAATCAATACCATGATGGTAAAGGGTATCGCCGAGGATAATGTATTGATGAGCATAATACTGAATACGACGATGATCTACACGAGAAAGATTAGGCCAAAAAGTTTGGGTTTGGAGATAAATGATAATGTCTCCATACCATATATCATCTGAAATGATTAGAAAGAGAGATTCATCAGGAAAGGAATCCTCAACCACAGTTTCTGTCTCAGTGGAGGGAAGGTCACATATCAACTCGACAAAAACCAAAGATTTCTTTGACTTGGCTCACTCAAACTCAAAATCAAACTCCTGGAGAATCACTATCCCCTTGGAGTATTTCCCCCCCAACAATTGTCGTGTAAGGATGTGTTGCATAGGGTTGCAATCGGAAATGATGGTGGTTTTGCACAATAAGATATAATGACGAAAATGTTGAACAACTTGAACAACTTCCAAGGCCAGTTTCTCCACATGCATATATTTGGTTTCGGTGGTCGTGAGACTTCGACTTAAATAATAGATAACATGGGAATCGTGCGAATCATCTTCTTGGAATAGAACCATGGCTATGGCAGAGTATGAAACAACCAAGTATAAGAAATAATCTCGACTATAATCAGGGGAAAATAAGAGTGGTGTACGGGTTAAGGAAAGTTTCAGAGCTTCAAAGTATTTTTTAGTAGTGTCGTCCCATACAAAATCGTGACCCTTCTGAAGAAGTCAAGCAAAACCTTTAGTTAGTTCAACATAATTGGGGATGAATCAATGTAAAAAGTTTTCCTTCCCTTGCAAACTTTAGAGTTGGCGCAAGGTAGAAGGAGGAGGAAAATTGAGAATAGCTTCAACCTTCAAAGGATCCACCCTAATCCCATGTGTAGAAATGATAAAACCAAGAAGTCGTCCAGACTCCACACACAAAACACACTTATGTGGATTCAATCATATGCAATAATATCCACAACGTATGAGAATGGCTCGTAAGTGTGCCGAGTGATCTTGGCGACGCATGGAATGCATTGGTAAATCATCTAGGTAAGGTTGTACAATGTGCTTAATATCATGAAAAGCATAAGACATAGCGCGTTGAAAAGTTGCACCAACATTCTTGAGACCAAAAGGGAGTTTCTGGTATGTGAAGGTTCTCCAAGGGAAAATAAAAGCAGTCTTATGTTGATCCTCAGGTAAAATATTGATTTTATTATAGCCGGAGAATCCATCCATTAAAGAGAAGATTTCACTCCTGGCACAATCGTAAACGATCTAGTCAACGGAAGGGGTTTGACAATTATCTTTGGGACAAGCCTTGTTGATATCGCTATAATCAACACAAACACGGATCGTGCCTTATTTCTTTGTGACTGGAACAAGGTTGGACACCCAATCAGTCAACGCTACAGGGTATACAAAACTGACTTTAAAAAGTTTTTCAACATCGAGTTTAATAGCAACAACTTTGCGTGGATATACTGGGCGAAGTCTCTGTCGAACGGGTTTAGTGTCCGGGTAAGTCTTAATTTCATGTATAACAATATCTTCATCAATTCCAGGCATCTCTTCGTAACTCCATGCAAAAACGTCATGAAATTCTTGGAAAAGGGCCTTGTAAATTCAAATCTCATCAGGAGAACATGAGGCACTGATATGAAAATTTTCCATGATTCCAGGCTTAATTGAAATATCTAGAGGGATGGTGGATGAAATATTACCCAAGTTCCCTTTGTACAAAACATTGTGTGTTGGTTCAGGAATAGGGGAAATAGTAACGAAAGTAGACAAATTCAAAATCCATTGATAACTCTCTATAGTCTCGGGTTCCAAGAAGATGATAGAACGATGATGACCATCATCCCATGGGGTATCTTCCATGGAAATAACTGTCATGATCATCTTATCGGCGTGAAATACCATGTGAAATAGATCAGGAGATGTATTTAAGAGAGAACAAGGAGAAGGATTTGTCGATTGAATAACTTGATAAGATAATTCTACCGAACTTAAAGGCATTCCATCACCATAACGAAGACAATTGTCAGAGATAGGTACTATCCAAAGGTCATAAGACTCAAAATTTTCACCAACAGTGGTCGATATCATGTTAATTGAAGTGAAAGAAGGAGGAGTAACATTGGGTGGTGGAATGGGGAAAGTACCCATTAACGCTGAATCCTTTAACAGACCCACACCAACATTCTCATAACCAGGAGGTGTTTTTGCAATGAAAGGAACGTTACTAGTGCGTGAATTAGAACTAAAGAAGGCGAACTGATCTATGGTAACAACTTTTCCTTGGTGAGGGAAACATATCACACAAAAAAGAGTAGAAACAACTGCACACATAGAATCAATCCAACTACATCCAAGCAGAAGGTTGTAATAGAGAGGTGCATCAAACACCTCAACCTCAATAGTAACCGCTTTGCCTTCTAACACAATAGATAACAAAGGAAGAACACCTTAAGGTTTAAATTCTGTACCATTAAAATATTTTAGAGTATTGTGTGACTTGGTAAGGGCAGGAGAGCCAATGGCTTTCCAACAAGTAATGGACATGACGCAAGTCGAAGCTCCTTCATTAACAACAGTTCGACAAATGTTCTTATTTTCCACAATGACTTGTATTTGAAACACTAATTGATGAGGGAGTCTTGGAATGTGATCTTCCAAGTCAAATATTATCAAGTTTGTATTAGTAGGATCAATTTTACCAATAGCCTTTAACAGTGCCTTCTGTTGCATAGGACAACTTTGAAGGACTTCGAGAGCCAACATTGCATAAGGTTCCTGTGCAAGATCTTCTACAATAATGTAGTTTTGAGTGGCAAATGTGGGGGTTAAATGACAACTTACAAACAACACCCTTAGGAGGTGGACGAAGAACTGTATCTAGACTTGGTCATTCGAGATGAAGAGGACCATTGGGAGGTGAAGTCGATGGAGGAGGTTGAACCAATGTAGGTGGTGAATTATCAACTTTCTCTTTGGAAGGAGAATAATCTTTGGTTCAAGTAGCGACTGCAACTTCGTTCTTATTGGAGTCACTAGTACACATAATTACATAAGATGTGGTAGAGGGAGAAGGTTGGTCATGAATAACCAATTGGGCCTGCTGCTGAGAAGGAAAAGGTTGTGACAAAACGACGGGTGTAGGAGGTGCCCTGGTCCCTTGTAGGAACTTAGTAACATCAACACGTTGTGGAAAATATTTCATATAATGATCCTCACCACAGATAAGACAAGGATAACGAGGTTTTTTCTTTTCTTTATCATCAACAGGATGAGTCTTGGGTTTATCATATTGTTGATTATTATTTTTATCCTCTTTAATCTTACCCTTCCCTTTATTTTTATTTTTATTTTTACCGGTAGGTGTAGACTGAACCGTATTAACCTTAGAGGTTTTACTGGGAGAAGGAGTTGGAGGAGTAACATTTTGTACATTAGAAATAGTAGATTTGGGATTGGAATGACTGGATTGTTTGGACATATTCTCAACATGAAAAGTGACAATCACACCATCAACAACATGAGAAGCTACTAGAGGCATTGGGGTTGGATTTGTAGACGGGCAAGGAGCATCAAGGATCAAGTCATATAGTGTGCCCATTTGTGAATAAATAACATCTAAGTACTGAGCATGAATGATCGTCTGCTATTCAGTGACGACACCTCCCATGGCAACATCACAGGCTATAGGGCTGATGAGTGACTTGGTAAACCACTCAGCCAATAACTGACCAGGAAGGGGAGCTTTGATTAATCATCTTCTCCTCCTACACTCATGAATATGATCAGAAATATGAGTAGAAGAGGATTGTTTAAATGAACTCAAAATTTTGATTCCTGTCTCATATTGTGTTGGTAACTAGTAATATAAAGCCATAACTAAGGTGTTGAAATCATTGAAGAATCCTCATGGAAATTCGATATACCATTTGGCTGCCGAACCCGTAAGAGTTCGTTGGAAAAGATGTACTCTAATGGAGTCATCCATCAAGGATTTGGATGAACACCAKAGATGAAATGTCATGGCGTGATTATTTGGGTCTTCTCCCAATCGACCGTCAAACTTAGGAATGTCYGATGGTAATTTGGAAGGTATGAACTACCAATAAGGAGAATGTAAAATAGGATCATTCAAAATCCTAGATAAATATGGTAAATCCAAAGTAGCAAGAAATGACAACTGTCTGTTCACTTGAGGAAACTGGTAATTTTGAGGAGGTAATCCCGTGGGTAYACCAGTAGGACCATAAGCAGTCTGTAGATAGTTAGATGGTCCTGTCAAATTTGGTGGTGGAGRGTTTTGAGTCAAGTAGCCAACATGTGTTGGTTGATTGGGTATGCTACCTTGAAAAGGAGCATTAGACTTAAACGCTTGACCCCCGATWGTATTTAGAGAGCCTGGAKATGGTTGTCCAAGATTAGGGGGTACAAAAGAATTTACTTGAGGATTTTTCCCCCCARGGGGTTGTTTATTGCCTTGRAAAGSAAAATTCCAAGGTTGTGATTGTAATCYAGGTGTATTTTGTCCATACACTGGGTTAATACCCCCAACTGGGGTTGGGCCCCAACTTGAGGTTGTTCTCTAACAGAAATTTGAAAACCATAAGCAACAKAATGACTTGTGCCTCCAACTTGATTGGAGCTACTTGGGCCAGGAYGATTAGATCCTCTAGGTGGAGGTGGAGGACGAATGTTAGGCCTTCYARAGAGAACTTGGGTAGGTGTGGGAACAAAACCGCTAGCARCATTATACCTAGGTGGAATAAAAATATTAGGCCCTCCGGATGGACTCTGGGCAGGATTAGCAATAGAAGTATTAAGAGCGTTGTACCCAGGTGGAAGTGATGGAATTGATATAGACGGAAGTGGCGTTCCAATAGGATCTTGAGTTATGACTGGAATTCCGGTAGAAACATGTGTAACTCGTGGGACCGTGGTAGAGATAGTGAGGTAGAGGGGAAGAATTGTATGAGAACCAACCAACAACTGGTTTGAAACCATGACAACATCACTGTTCGTGCCAGTAAAATGATCTAAAGGTACTATATAAGCAATGGAAGTCACATGTGTATGTGATGACATAGGTTGATTTGGGCTCATTCCTAGTTTATCAAAAATATCATGTCCTGAGGAGGTCCTCCAAAAAGAACGAACAGGGACTAAGCTCGGATTAAAAATTCCAGCAGTATGAACCGAAGTTCTAAACGATTCACTCTGGAAGGGTGGATCATCTACACCAGACTCCGCGTAAGGTCCACTAGGTATTCTAATCTAGTCTTCAGCAACAATGTCTCCCGACGAGTTTATTCAGAGMAAAAGTGGATCTTGTATAACACTCAATAACGGATTTACTGGAAGTTTTGATTCTACCAATGGAGTAGAACTTCCAATCTCARAGGACACGTCGTTATTGACTRCTCCTTCAGRAGAATGACCCTCGAATGAATTAGGGAGCAAAGGAGAGTATTCTTTCGGCTCTTCCRGAGGTAACCCTTGCATTCTACGTGAATGACGAGGGATAATGTTGGCTGCACCAAATAAAGAATGAAAGAAATCTATGGCCAACTAGAGAAACAAACAATACACACTAATAMAATCTAGATATAAAACACACAAACAAATCTTCTTATTTTGAAATCACTAGTTGGTGATGAAATCCAACATCGCAAAATCAAGACAAGAAGGGGCTGGGATAAAGCAGGTGGAAAAGTTATGTTGACGACTTGCCTAACAGACTTACACCTTGGTGCAAGCTCCCACACATAATTGTGGGTATACCCTCCAAGGAGCTCGAGTGAGTTTGGCCAACATTGATTCCAGGTACCGTGAAGACTTGCCCCTCCACAATCACCTTGTTTACAGACTCTAAAGAGATAGGCCACTAAGGTTACCAATTACGACAATGATGCCTAGGGAAGCAGTCGACAGTCCGATCCACGAGCAAGGGCAAGGTATCTAAGCCCGAAATCTCCTTGAGAAGGTCCGCACATGATTTTATTCTCAAGTGACCCCCAATAATACGCACAATCTCTACACTAAGACCAACAAAGCAGGGTGAGTAACTCTACCGACCCTAATGCAACCTCGTGATTGACCGTTGTGTTAGAAGGGCTTCCCAGGACGAAATGTAGCAAGTGGATTTAAACTCTCCCTATCACAAGATACTATTGTGTGTTTTCATGCTTTGGAGAGTGCGCCTCACAACCTATTCCAAAGTGCTATCCTAGATAATGTTGGTATTTATAAGTTCTATAAAGTAAAAGTTGCTAAATAAATTTTAAAATTACAGTTAATTTTCATGGTTGTTTCTTACTCAAAAAGGGAAACGAAGATGAAACTGATGATGTATTTGACCTTGACCCAATAAAATGAAAAAAGAGATGAGACAAAATATTTCGTTCGATGAACTCTAATTACACAAGGGAGAAGGTTTCTCTTTCTAGAATACAACAAGTTATAAAGCACAATTTCTTCAATCTTTGAAGGATATTGATTCCAAACAATCAAAGTTATTAAATTTTCCAATTTTCTCTTTTTCAACAAATATTTGAATGCAAAAAAATTCTTGTAAAGACTACTAATAGAAGAATAAACTTCAATCCTTTCCTTTTCAAATCAAAACAGAGATGTAATCCAAAAAAGAAAGAGATGTCCAAGAAGATCAATGCACTCCCAACACTATTTCCCAAACTAAACTCATAATGTAAGCAAAATGAAAAAGTAAGAAAACTTATTTGTCGTATGCAAACAAAAATTGTTTTCCAATCAACAATAATCCAAAACTTAAAAAATCAATCCAAAACTCAAAAATATCAATCCAACTTATCTATCAAGCACTCAGAGACAGAGCCTTGAAATTATACCCTTGCAATAAGAAGTAAAAGAAAAAACTTATAAAGCTTATGAAAAAGACTCTCAATACTTGAGAAATAATCAAATTCAGGGTAAAAGATACAAAAAAATCATTCACCAAGACTAAAAGTTCACCCCAAGAAGTAATGACAAATCTGGGCAAGAAGAAAAAAGTTGACTGACACTCCAAAAATTTCTATAGGAATCATCACAGGCTGCTGAAGAGCACAGTGCGACGATGAAGGATCGTCGCAGGATGGAGGAAAAAAACAGTGCAACATCGTTGCTTTGGTTCACATAAGCAGGGTGTGACAATGAATGAATATAAGGAAAAATTGAAAGGAGGACAAAGTTTCTCAATGAACTTTCAGAACCAGAGAGTCAAGATGGATCACCCAAAGACTGAGAGAATGAAATTGATCAAAAGCAGGCAAGCTAAAAGCAAAAAGGAAGCAACAAAACAAAAGAGGACGTTCCCCAGTATGGTCTCCAATTTTGTTATCGAACAAATCGGTTTGTGCAGACAAAAACTAATCTCCCTAAATTCATTAGTAAGCTAGAACAAAACAAGGCAAAATACAAGCTTCTCCTTAGATTTCATTGTATTATAAACTAGTTCAGAGAGGGACAAATGGCATACCATTTAAACGACGTTTGATCCTCGCTAGTGTCCTCCTTGCTGCTCCATATTTGTATTTGTGGGATGGTGAACCTGTTAATAAGTACAAACCAACAAAGAGAGAGAACAACGATATATATATTCCAATGAATTCTATGTATAAGATCAAGGAGTTATACAATAAAAGTAGAGACACCTTTATAGGGAAGAAATGTATTACTGCATTATATTAAATGAAATTGGAGAATACAACCCATGCCTTGATGTTGCAAGGTCCCTTCCAATGGCCCTTTGCCTTAACACACACACCTTTTCTCTAATTCTTTTGATGAAGAGCATTCACAACCTGACTTGGAGAGCTAAAGCAAAGCTATCTCAAGTAAAATCTACAACACAATTCTTCATGCATAAGCAAGCCTAGCCTTTCCCATGAGAGATCCCTCTTTATATAGGGTAAAAGAGGGATGTACGAGGAGATTAGGCTGATCCCAATAAATCAGAGAAGAAACTAATATCCAATCCGATCGTAGGCCACCTCATCTTCTAGAAGATTCCCTTCTAGAACTTTCATGAATTTGACTTTTTCTCTTGTTTGAGGGTCGTCACGCCCTATGCACATGAAGCTTGTGGTGACACCTCAGTCCAGTTTTGGTGCAACATGCGATGATCAAGCATCGTCGCACCCAAAGCATTGAGCAGGGTGTGACAATATCCTTTGACATCATTTTTAAAGAAGAAAAGATAATCCACTTTTCTCATGGAGAAAGTCTCATTTAGTATTTTTCAAGTAACATGGAAGTGAGTTATGCACATATCGTCATTTGATCACATGGGTGACTTTTGACCCAAAAATCTGCTCTGGGCTCAACATGATATTTTACACAGTCACTTCTCCACAAACATCCCTTGGTGCTATGGTTCTAGTCGAAGACAATGGCGAGAGTCATAGTTAATATGGCCTCTGCCATTGAAAGAGTATTAGCTGGTTACCTTCAGGGAGTTGTGAACCTTCCTACGATATTTCTTCCTCATGTTAAGGATGTTCGATTCAATTTTCATGAGCTAAACACACACTTTACAAGAATTTTAACATTGACCCCCTTCACCTATCACTAGGCGGGTCCCTTGGGGATGGGGTCCTTTTGCAAAGAATAAGATAAAATCTAGTCATAATTCAAGAAGTAAAACACTACCATGTTGTATGGATCAGGACAATTTTTCCAACAGGCTATCATGAGCCTAATTCCGAGTCTGTATGACCCCGTTAGCGTCATCCGAATGGTTGAAACCAATTGCCGTGACTTCCTGATATGATTATTTTCAAATTCTTATCTCAAAAGGAAAATCAAACCTAGTTATGTTTTAGGGAATTGCGACACCTTTCCAACGGTATATCCCGTGCTTGGTTTCGACCCCCGGTTGGTAAGAACGAGCCTTCACAAGTTCATGACCAATTTCAGACACCAAATTGGTTGCAGTGCTTCGGGGTTTAAAAATGGTGGGTAAAGAGTTCAAAGTCAGAGATTCAATGTGCCACATTATAATAGATTCAAATACCTTTCCAACGCCTCCTCATTTTCCTCAATCCGACCTCGGATGGCCCGGTTAGAGCTGTCACATGTTGGTCAATTATTTCGGGCAAAGGGGGACAACCAGCTTGCATGATAGGGTTTCATGATAGATAAAACAACCATTAATGGCACCAACACACAAATATATGGTCACCTCATCGAATTACTCGTCAATACCTCTCTGACGATACCTCATTTGCCTTGATTGGATATCGTATGGCGATTTGGCACCTTTCGCAAGATTGGGTGTCATGTGGGTCCACCAACAAGTCAGTGGTCTTAAGCGGCCACTGTTCTGGGCTGAATTTGAGGGCTAAGGTAGCATTATCTCAGATTGGTGATGACATATTCCCGAAATCCTCATCGATACCTTTCCAATGACATGCGCTACGTCCGATTCCGACTCTGTCTCACCGGGCAACATTTTTGGGCTAAGTCAACAACAACAGGGTCAAAGTCAAAGTCAAACTTTGACTTGCACATTTTCCAAGAAATATTAAAAAAATAATTGATAAATTTTATTAATAAATTTCAGAAAATTGGAAAATGGAGGAGAAGGCACGTAGCCTCATGACATTTTTGGGAAATTTAGATTTTTTTGCAAAATTGGAAAATTCAACCCCCCCCCCAATCCCCTCTCTCAAGCCATTTTGACATTTTGGCCAAAGGGGGGAAGCTCTGCAACATGAATCCATGATAGCAGAGGGAGGTTGAATGAAAATAGAGGGAGTTTTTATGGCAGTGGACAACCAACCACCATGCAACAATCTTTAGGAAGTGAACCAGGTAACCCATCAATCCCAATTCAAAAAACCAAGGAAAATTTGCTGGTTATGATGTAATCTCTACTTGGTTCAGTTGTGGTGTT
>JASDQU010946657.1:19475-30111 GCA_032191745.1 Picea mariana | reverse complement strand
TGATTACCAACCTGCTTGGAATATACACAATGATCAACCCTTCTTCTTACAAATCCCAATCCAAGGATGTATGTGTCAAACTTTTGGTACCACATCCTAGGTGATTTCTTCAGACCATATGGTGACTTCTTTAGCTTACATACCAGCTCTTTCTTTCCCTTCAGTACAAAGCCTTCTGGCTACTCCATGTAGATTTATTCTTCCAGATCCCCATGTAGGAATGCTGTCTTCACATCCATCTATTCCACTTCAAGATCAAAAGCAACATAAATAGATAAAAGAAATCTAATAGAAGTTAACTTAGCAACATGAGACAAAATCTCACCAAAGTCAATTCCCTCTACCTGGGAATGACCTTTGCTACTAACCGAGCTTTGTATTTCTCCACTTTACCTTCTGCATTAAACTTCTTCTTGAACAACCATTTTCTACCAACCGATTTTCTTCCAGCTGGCAGCTCAACTATATCCCATGCCTCATTCTTATCCAAGGCATCCATTTCTTCAACCATGGCCTTCTTCCAGAGTTTACTATCCTCTGAATTCACTGCTTCCCTGATAGTTCTGGGATCATCATCAGTAATAGATAAAGCAAAATTGGAATGAAAATCATGTGGACTATACCTTTATGGTTTCCTTCTATCTCTCACCGATCTCCTCAATATTGGGGTATGAGGTTCTTCTTCTTTTTCTTCTTCTGCTTCCTCTTCTTCAGATGTTTCAGATTTTGCATCATCCAACTCAAGCTCTATTTTCTCAGGTTCGTCTTGCGTTGGTGGGAATTCCTGTTTGGACACATCTTTTACCTCTCTGAAAACAACATCTCGATTGTAAACAGTTTTCTTGGTTTCTGGGTTCCAAATCTTATAACCTTTCACACCATCTTTATAACCAATAAAGATACACTTTTCAGACGCAGTTGTCATATCTGATGCACCCACACACACACATGCAAAGAATATAACACATACCCAACACACTTCCCGGGTCACCTCGGGGGGTATCAAGCCATTCTGGGCTTGTTTCCCTGTCTTAAAATCTTTGAACAACTTTTTGTTTGTAATTTACAGCCATTTAAAAGTACTTGTCTGTAGCTTTTAATCTCACATTTCACCCTTGTTTCACACTTTTTGACTTAAGGCATCCATTGGTTAATTACCTAGGACATCGGTTTACCCTGGGGACCCATTCTGGACCATTTTCCAACGCTTTAAGGGAGTGAACAACTCGCTGTTCGCTTTATTTAGTTCTCTATCCTAAAAATCAGCGAGCTTGTTTTCATCCTACTATCCATAATTTCCACCCCCAGGCCATTTCGTCCATCCAGGAACCTAAGGGAGGACAACACCCATGGTGGGTGGTCCTGAGAAAGACTTCTTGTAAGTCTTTCACCTCTCTTTTTTCCCCTTCATTACCGCCTTAAGCGAATGACCACTTGAGGTGTGGGTAGTCTCTGCCTCATGTTGAGCTATCAAAGAGGCTGTAACCAGCTTCACAACCGTATAGGTTGGATCTGTCACAACAAACAATATTTGCTTATAACAGTGACCAAAATAATGTGTAACAACAATAAATAAGAATATCCCATTATGATGGATCAAGAGGAGATCCAGGAAACTATGTAGAAGGAAGGAATGACGCACAATGGAATACCCTACCAGTATAAGCTCAATTGGAAGAAAATAGTAATAGTCGAGAGGGAAGGCTTGGAAAGTGATGAGGAAGAGGTAGATGATCTCCGTATTGTGGAGCACATCGAAGATATATTGTGTGCCACATATGAAATAAATACTAGAGGAGCGAGATCTAATGAGGAACTAGGTACCCCTTTCCAGATCTGAATCAATGTAGAACCTACAACCCCACGTACGACTAACACATCAAAAAAGAAAGAGTTGTTTAGAGAACAAGTGACTGATGGTCAGAAGAATCTAGGAGATCAGAATAAAAGTGAGGGTACAAGTGGAAGTACCAACAAAAGTACATGTAGTGATACAAGTGAAAGTACCAGTAGTAACACCAGTGGGAGTTCAAGTCTGAACAACAGTACACAGATAATAGTACTGCGTAGAGCAGGTACAACACATTCGATAATGGCAGGCATAGATCCAATGATAAGATTACAAGAGTTTCATGGGGATGGATCAGAAGACCCAGAGAAGATCCTTTTCGTGTGTGAGCGAATATGGGAAGCGAAAAGAGTCACTGCTGAGGCAAAAAAAGTATTGCATCTAGCAATAACGCTCAGAAACCATGCGCTAGATTGGTATATGAGTCTAGCAGTAAACAATCTTAGGGTGCACCGGGAACAATAGCAGAGATCAAGCAAGAACTGCTCATAGAGTTTCAAAGGTCAAAATCAGAGGATCAATTTATGAATGAGATGATTGAGGTTAGACAAAAACCTGGAGAGTTCGTGTGGGGCATCGATCGTAAGTTTAAGACATTGAAAGGTAAACTGAAGTATCCCATTTCTGACATGCAATACAGATAATTGTTTATAAATTCTCTATTTCCACACTTTAAATATCCATTGAGACAACAAAAATTTCAAACCCAGGCAGAGGCACTGCAAGCATCGATGCAACTAGAAGAGAATCAATATAAGCAGACATATCCAGCTATAGAAGAGCTGAAGGAAGACCTGAAGAACTTAAAAGTGCAATTAAATTAGAATAAAAGTAGGGAGAAAAGAGAAGCAATGTGGTGTACCCTATGCAGATCAGAGGGACATCACAAGAATGAATGTTCGACATTTGTGCAGTACCTGGGAGTAGGGATGCCAAATCCACTGGCTACAGGAGGACCTTGGTGTGAAATATGCAAAACACATGGGCATGATCTGTATCATTTCCCTATGTTGCAGAAGTACAAGACATAACCGAAGAGTAATTTATGTAACTTTTGTAAGTCAGTAGGACATGCAGACACAAATTGTAGAACTCTGGAGTTAATGAAGGAAAGAACCTCAGATGCATACAATATGTAGGATGATTTAATGGTAGGACAAAGTGTTTCTCAGTTTGGCAATGCGCAACAACCCCCGCAGTATAATCAGGCACGACAATATCATAAAAAAAACATGGATCCATAATTGTCAGAGGCAGAGGGCCTATTATCTGCCATAATTGTCAACAACAAGGACATTATGCCAGAGTTTGTCCTCAACTAGCAACTACATGTATGTATGGTCGCGCAACAGATCACGTGACAGAAGAGTGCTTGAAGCTAATGACGAAGATCCAGGAGAAGAGGAATCTAAATAACTAGAATGTTCAGTGGATTGCTGCAGAAATAAGGGATCTTGGGATGAACATCAATATAGTGACTAGAGGAGGAGTGAACACAAGAGAAAATTCGCAATATCAGAAGAAGGAATCTTAGTGTTGGATTCAAAATAACACTTATCTACACTAACAATTTGATGCAAAGAAGGAGAAGGCAACTTTCAAGGAAGCAAAGAACGAGTTCCTGAAGGAGAATGAAGCCTCCACATTGAATACCATGCAGAGGTATGATACTCCTTTTTTTGATATGCCTCAGTCTTTGGATCATACTTACAAAGGAGAGCAAACAAAGAAAGTAATTAACTTAAAGAATTTCCTGGAATCTTGCTTTAAATTACTTAATGATAAGAATGCCATGGATTTGTTTAAAAACATGCTTGAGAAATATAGCATATAAGAAGGGATAGAAAAAAAAACCAAAGACGATTAATCAAGTCCATAGAAAGAAAAGACTAGGAGAGAGTTTAGATTGAATGCAAATATATGAGACTTTAACATGGGAAATGTTATCCTAGACTTAGGATCAGATGTCAACATTTTGCCAAAGAAGACTTGGGAAGCAATGGGAGAACCTACACTAGGGTATTCCAATATCTAATTAAAACTAGCAAACCGACAGAGAGTGATTCCCATAGGTAGATTGAAGAATACAACAATGGATCTAGATGGTGTGCGCACCACAACAAATTTTGAAGTAATGGATATGGTGGATGAATTTATACCATTTCCAACACTATTGGCAATTGATTGGGGCTTTGATAATCATGCCATAATTAATCTGAAGACTAGAAATATGATATTTGAAGCTGAGAACTTTAGGGTAGTATCACCCTTATATCCCTTAGATTGTGAAAGATATGTAGAACCTGTGCTTGACAGTGTTCTAGAATATGATGTGAACCAACTATATAGGAATACTACTCGAGAAGAAGACTATGTGAATACAACTACAGATGGGGTACTTAGTTGGAGGAGTATCAATTCCGACATGTCAGATTCAGATACTGGAGTAGAAAACTGTCAGCAAATATTGTATGAAGTCTCTACTAGGAGGTGAGCCAGATTTACACGCGTAGTAAGATGGGTTGGGACAAAAGTAAGACAATTTCCCATATTTACTGAAGAGGAAAATTTAGAAAAATTCTTAACAGGGTTCAAATCAGAGGTTTTGGATAGTTAGAGATTACTAGTGTTGGATATAGCACTAAGAGACACACCTGCACAATGGTGGGGTGCACATAGGGAGATAATTCAGGACTGGTATCAGTGTAAGCAATTGATGCACATACGATTTGGTAGGAGTCAACATGATAGACCCTTACAAAAGTATGATGGGAGAGGGAAACCAAGATATCATATAAATGATTGTGTCACTAATTGGATATTGGTACCACCAAGGGAATGGACACATTACTTTATTTATACATTAGAAGGAATACCTAGTATTTGGTACAAGGAGCAGGAACTGTGCAGATAAACTCTGAGTTGGGGTGCAATACAACATAAATTTATTAAGACCTTTGCATTTGAGAGTGAGAATCCATGGGTGGATCTAGCATTACAGAGGATCAAAAGGAATATATTTGAAGAATATGGGGTAGATACAGTGACAGTAGACATAGATTATAGACAAGAAACACTTGAACAATTAGTTAACTGTTATCAGGTCGCAAAGGATGAGGAAGTAGAAGACAACCCACGTGACATGCATATAGTAGAAGGGGACAGAGAAAGAGGGTTGGAAGGACCCTAGTTACAATCATAAGAATTCACTGCACCTATGAAGATTAACAAGGTCAATATTGGGACTGAAGAGAAACCCAAGATAGCCAGCATTGGGGATTACTGGGACAATGAGATAGTGGAAAAGATAACTGAATTACTGCGTGAATATATTGACTTATTCCTAGCCACATTTTCAGAGATGAAAGGGGTAGCAGGAGAACTTGGAGAAATGAAGATACCCCTCAGACTAGATGCAAGACCAGTTCGATAAAGACCATACAAATTAAACCCCATCTATAAGCAGAAATTGACAGAATGATAGAATCATGAATCATAGAGCCTGTGGAAGAATCAGAATGTATTAGTCCAATGATGGTCCACGAAAAGAAGACTAGAGGGATTAGGATATGTGAGGATCTAAGGAAATTAAATGATGCGTGCATGCACGATCCTTTTCCTACTCCATTTACAGATGAGGTGTTAGAGAATGTAGGAGGACAAGAAGTATACTCTTTTGCAGATGGATTTTCAGGTTACCCACATATCATAATTGCTTCAGAGGATAGGTACCAAACCAAATTTGCAACAGAGTGGGGGTCATATTAGTACACAATAATGCCATTTGGTTTAAATAATTCACCAACAATATTTTCCAGAGTAGTAGTAGCTGCATTCAAGGATTTTATACATAAATTTTTAGAAGTTTATCTGGATGATTGGTTGGTATTCAATTTATTGAAGGACCATGTAGAAATTATGAGGTTAATGTTAGAAAGATGTATGCAATGTCATATTTACTTGAACATTAAGAATTGTATATTCAGTACACTGTTTGGCATCCTACATGGACACATTGTATGCAAACAGGGCTTGATAGTAGACCTTGCAAAGATTTTTGTTATTATCAATTTACCACCACCAAAGTCAGTGCGCTAGGTTAGAGCAACAGTGGGCCACACAGGGTACTACAATAAATTCATAAAGGGCCATGCAAAGATTACTGCGCCCATCGAGAAGTTACTAAATAAATACATCAGGTTTCAGTGGAATGATGAATGCCAAGAGAGCTTGTACATACTAAAAGTGAATATGGTGACAACACCAATTCTGAGCTTTCTAGATTGGACAAAAGAATTTCATGTGCATGTGGACGCTTCATCCATTGCACTTGGAGTAATATTGGCACAACCAGGTGAAGGAGACATCAATCACCCAACATCTTTTGCTAGTAGAAAGTTGTCCGAGACTGAGCAGAGCTACAATGCCACAAAAAGGGAAGGTCTAGCTATGGTATATGCCTTATATAAGTTCAAACATTATCTATTGGGTCAACACTTTAAGATGTTTGCAAATCATTCCACTTTGAAGTACCTAGTTAACAAGCCCGTGTTGGGGGGAAGGATATGTAGATGGCTGTTATTGTTTTAGGAATATTATTTTGAAATAATAGTAAAACCAAGGAAGCTGGATGCAGGACCAAATTATCTATCAATAATTACTAATGGAGAGGAGCCAAAGAATGTGGAGGATAATTTTCATGACACTAACTTATTTTTTGTTCATATTGCTGATGATTATTTTGTTGCCATTGTTAGATTCTTGAGCACATGAATGGATCCCAACGAATTTACTGTCGTGCAAAAAAAACAATTGGTAGTGCACACTGCAGACTATCAGCTGATTGTAGGTCATTTATACAAGTTAGGTGCAGATAGAATTATGAGAAGATGTGTGATGGAGAATGAATGATCCATGGTGTTAGAAGAAGCACATGAAGGAATAGATGGAGGGCACTATGCAGGAAATACTACAACATGGAAGGTGCTATGCGTAGGATTATGGTGGCCTACAATGCATAAGGATGCAAAGGAATACTCTCGGACCTATGATGTTTGTCAGAGGGTGGGAAAACAATCTAGAAGAGATGAAATGCCACTTATGCCCCAAGTAACTTTACAAGTATTTGATAAATGGGTTGTGGATTTCATTGGACCCATTAATCCACCATCAAGGAGATCAGGAGCCAGATACATTATCATTGCGACATAACACTTAACCACATGGGAAAAAGAAGCCCCAATAAAGGATTGCAACACATAAACTGCAACGTAGATTCTCTTTGAGAACGTGGTGACCGGATTTGGATGTCCTAGAATTCYGTTGAGTGATTAGGAAACTCATTTTATTAATAGTACAATCATAGCTTTGACAAAAGAATTTGAGATACATCATCATAAGATCACACCTTACCATCCCCASGAAAATGGTATAGTAGAATATTTTAACAAGATTCTAGAAAATGCATTGACAAATATTTGCAATGTGAATAAGGATGATTGGGATTTAAAGGTATCAACAATATTATGGGCTTACAGACTACATGCAAGAAGCTTACATGACAGACACCATTCAGACTGGTGTATGGGAACGAAGCAGTGGTTCCACTCGATTATTTGGTACATAGTCTGCGCATTGCTACAATCACCAACATGGCAGAAGAAGGTGTTGCACAAGAAATATTGCATCAACTGATGGAGTTGGAAAAAGACAAAATTTTAGCAGGATTTCACCAGGAGGTACATAAAGTGAAGGACAAAGCTTGGCATGATAGGCACATAAAGAAGAAAAAATTTAAGGAATGAGATCTAGTTCTCCTCTATGATAGCATATATCTACAACACCCTAGGAAGTTCAAGATGCACTGGTTAGGGCCTTATCAGGTAGAGGCCATCACAAATGGAGGTGTTGTGAAACTAAAATATCTTGCAGGAAAGAATCTTAGAGGATGAGTGAATGGTAGTCGACTGAAGCTGTATCAAGACAATCGACCTAACAACCTGGGGTAAAAACAGAGAGAAACGGTATGGTTGTACATATTGTATATAGTAGATGTTAGAAGAAAAAGACAAAAAGCCATAAAAAGAAGAAATATAACAAAAATACAAAAAGATAGAAGAATATTAGAGGGTTTTTGATGTAACAGATTTGTTAGAATTAATAATGGACTGCAGAAAAACTAGTATTGAAGACACTGCGCGCTGGAAAATAGTCGACATACACAAAAAGTGGAGCACGTAGGAAAAATTGGAAAAGTGACAACTGTCAGTGCGAAACAACTGTCAATACACCATCCCACTATAAAGTCAAAAAACGGTGGAAAGGCAGTCAATTGTGTTTTTTCTAAGGAGAAGAGCGAAGAACAAACCCTTAATGCGAAAGAGTGAGGATTCATGATAGCCAATGGAGATTTATTGTTTAGCAATACAACTTTTAGCAGGATGTCACCACCGAGAGTTGGAGCGCTAAGCAGGGTCGGTCAAAACACATGAAGCAATGCTCGGGTGATGCAAACATCGACAAAAGACAATGTCACTGCTAGAAAATATTAAGACAACTGTAGAAATTAAGAAACTATAAGCAAAGGACAAAGAAACGCAGGCATAAAAAATCGCAAGACAAGCTCAGTTGGAGCCTCTACAGGACAAGGATGAAAAACTGGTCAGGGAGGTTTACACAACAAAATCACTAGTGGAATAGATAGGCTTGGAGGGAGGAGATATATTAAAGCCGCTAGTCACCGCATAGATGGTAGAAGCCATGGTGGAGAAGAGCAACCAGGCTCAGATGCAATGCCAACAAATAACAAATATGTATGAAGTGCTGGCACAGGCAATAAAAGATGTAAGAGTCCATGAGTGACTTGGGACGAGTCATAATTTAAGTATTGGGGGCATGTTAGTGCATGCCTATTTTGGGAGAAAACCAAGGAAATTTTGAATATTTCAAGACAACGCCGAAAAATAGGGGACCACGTCAAAAATAGAGGAAAATCAATGCCAAGAAAAGTAGTTGCAAATTGGACAAATTTCCGCGGAGTAGTTGGAAAGTGGACAAGCGACAACTTGGAGAATGGTTGGATCGTGGAACAACCAATATTAAGTCAAAGAGAAAGTGGAAAAACCTAATCTGCTTAGGGTTATGGTTTTTGTAAGGGCGTTGTCCCAGTTTTGTATAAGTAGAATGTATTAGGACCATGAAAGAGTGGGTAGGTATGGTGAGCGTGTATTGTTGAGGTTGTAGTAGGTCCTTTAGTTGAGTAGGAGGTTTGGTTGAGAGAATTTTGTGATCTGTGGAGATCGACTGTAATGGAGGAAGGAATGTACAGTGCGCAACACTGGATTTTGCAAGAATATGAATAAAGAGCCCAAGTGACAAATCTTTGTGGACGCAGTCCAGGAGGGGGTGAACCATGACATATCTGTGTCATGTGTATGAATGTTTTCCTTTCTTACTGTTATGGTCGAGTTAACAAGATTTATGATGAATATGTTAATTGCTAAAGGTTATATTACTGCGCACTAAGGAAAAACTCATGAAATTTGTAGAACAACACTAAGTAAATGAATGACATAGTTGGTATTTATATCTGAATCTTATGTTACAGTAGATGAATACCTATCATTGAATACATGCTGCTATAATGGACAATGAAGTCTTATTGGAAGATTAAGGTCATTGGTCTAAACTAGGATCTAATGAGGGTTTGAGGGATAACAACAAGTAGATCTAGTGCTTTTGAGAGAGAAACTCATCCCATCGCATGGTTGCAGACATCTGAGTCCTACGACCACCCATTGAAGCCATCTCGGGTGAGACTGTGCAGTGCACTTTGTTTCCTTCTAGTATCCAGAAGGGTCGATGGTTGAAGGGTTGCTGGTAATCCTGTAGTTAGAACCTAGGTCAGCCCATAAGTAACCAACAATCCTCAATTATAATATTTTCCCCATGAAGTAATGCCTCCACATCTTCAAGGCATGCACTATGGCTGCCAACTCCAAATCATGAGTTGCATAGTGTCTTTCATGCTCAAACTTTCTTGATTCGTAGCACACGACATAACCATTATGACCAAGGACTCCACCAAGTCCCTCATTACATGCATCGATGCATACTATGAAATCTTCATTTGGATCAACAATCCTCAGTATTGGAGCTCTTGTTAGTAAATGCTTCAAGTGTTGGAAGCTCCTTTCACATTATCAAACTTCACACCTTTCTTATGCAAATAAGTAATTGGGTGTGTAATTCTTGAGAACCCATCAATGAATGTTCTGTAGTAACCTACAAGGCCCATGAATGATCTTACCTCAGATACATTCCTTGGCGTTGACCAATTTTCAATGTGTCTTATCTTTTCTGGATCTACTGCTATCCCCTCCTTGGATATTATATGACCTAAATAATGTATTTTCTTTTGGTAAAATGAGCACTTGCTCAATTTAGCATACAACTAATGCTCCCTTAAAACCTATAACACCATTCTCAAGTGTTTCTCATGTTCTTCTTCAGACTTAAAATATATCATTATATCATCCAAAAAGAGAATGACAAACTTGTCCAAGTAATTCCTGAATACACCATTCATGAGACACATGAAGACAACTGGTGCATCTGTTAACCCAAATGGTACCACTATGAACTCATAATGGATGTACCTTGTTATGAAAACAGTCTTGCTGATGTCTTCTTCTTTAATTCGTACCTGACGGTATCCTGACCTGAGATCAATCTTGGAGAATATTTTTTTTCATCTTTCAACCGATCAAAGAGGTCATCTATCCTTGG